>VUQR01008687.1:7579-27076 GCA_015108515.1 Hemichromis elongatus | reverse complement strand
AGCATGGATGCGTGTTTTATATACAGTCGTGTCCCGGAATTCCTCCTGTGAGGATAAAGTAATCAGCGTTGCAGTTTAAAACGGGCATAATTTTGACACGGTCATCCAAATTATTTAGTCCTTACATTAACCATTCTTATATTTATTTATACTTTTGACTGCCGAGTTCATCATAAAAGTAAAAATAAAATAATGAGACGAATAAATGTATTTAACCTGTTATTTTCAAATTAAAAAAAGGGATTAGCGTGACTTTAGGCGAGCGTACACAACAGCTAGCCCCGCCCCTTTAAGAGACTGCGGCGATACAAATCAAGCGCACACGAAAAGCCACTCGCTCTAAACGTGACGTATTTCCTGGTGAAAAGGCTTAGTGGCAAGTTGTTGTCATTTTCATCCAATCCTGAACCGCTTTATTGTATTGGCACGTAGCGGCTTATTTTTTCCTTTGTCTGTCCGTGCTGTTTAATTTGTACGTGTATAAATTAAAACCAGCACTACTCTAGCCAGCAAACAAACCACGTGAAATGACTTAAACCTATTAGAAGAAGCCTCTGAAGACATAAGTGAGCTCGACGGTGGAAGTTAACAGGCAACATCTAACCATGGTGGCTGTAAGTTGGTGGAGAATGACAAGCAGGACGGGATAGTTGAACGGAGCACTTCTGGGTGAAGATGGGTGCATGTGGGTAGCCTTGTAGTTAGTCTCCCGGACCGAGTAAAGGACGCACAGCGTCAGGTTAGATGCAAAGTTGCAAGTGAAACCCGCAGAAGGCGGAATGGGAGTCTCCGCACGGAGGGAGGATGAGGAGTCATGCCGTCTCGGTCCTCACTGGTGTTTGACTTGCTAAGGTAACTCCTACGGCTGACAGCCGCTTTACTGTTTTGCTAGTTTTTGTTTGTTTGTTTTTTAAATTAAATCCGTGAGTTTTTGATGTGTTCAAAGCTGGGAGGGGAGCTGTGCCAGAGTGGGTGGGAACAATGGGAGTATTAGCAGAAAGCGTTTCAGCAGTCTCTGCCAGCGCTGCCAAGAGCGCTCACCAGTCCTCCCAGTCAGGTGAATGCTTCTTTTTTTTAAACCAGTACAAGGGAATCTTTTTTTTAATTATTATTATTTATTGGAAGACACATGGCTTAGTACCATAGTTGGCCAGCTTTGCTCAGACGCGCTCCTCTGCTGAAGTTTATTGGTGGTAAGATAACTAGATTGTCTTTAACTGTTGTATTTACAGTGCTGTTTTCTGCACAATGTCTCATTTGGCTCAATTAATTCATATTTACAGTCTGCTTCCCACTGTCCTCTGCCTGTCTTGCGCAGACACTCTTTATTTTTCCTCGTGTCATAGTTTTTTAACCTGAGGCTTTAATAGGGAGTAAAGCTCATCAAGTGCGTTTATCTGTGTGAGGTGAAGATAACCGTAGTAAATTTCACTCAGTTCTGTTTGTCTGGCAGGGATGAAAAACACCAAAGCAGTGTGCTGGTCTCCGTCAAATACTGTATATGTGCTTGTTTGAAGAGCATCACGGTTTGAGCAAACAAGCTGCAAAACTAATCTTAAAGTGATCCAAGTCATGCTGTCTCTACCCTGTTGTTTGTAGTTTTCGTGCAGTTCCCACCAGAAGTAAAGCAAAGGAGGAGGACAAGGTCACCAGTTGTTGAGGCAAAAAGTATGACTCAGGGCATCCTTCTTATTCCGACTACACTACATCACCACATCAAAGATTGACTCATCTTCTGTGCTTTTCATTTAGGTCTAGGTAAAGGTGTCTTCTCAAGTTTATATAGCTGGAGAAAGCCTCTGCCGTCAACCTTCCAGCCTCCAATCTCCACTCGGTTTGTCACCTGTACTCCTAAATCCAGTACTAGTGGTCCTAAAGGTGTGAGCCCTTAGCAGCAAATGGTTTATAAGAGAGATAAAACAGGAATGCAGTGGAGGAGAAATAAGTAGGGAGACAAACTTGTCAACAATATAACTCATCTATAAACTAGGAAGGAGGGTGCCGTGGTTGAGGGGGAAGTTTACCGCGGGGATAAATGCCAAGATTCAGATGGCTGTTAAAAATGGGGTTGGATGTCTCTGTGGGACATTACTTACAGAATTGATTCTTCCTCCTGGACACATTGATGCTGCTGCCCCAGACAACATTTTTATCAGGCTTTTCCATCTCTGTAACTTATAGACAGTGGGAGCCAGGATGGATTAGGCTTTAGTGGCAGTCAGTCATGGCGTTCTCACTCGCTACACGGCGTGTCTCAGATGATCACCGCACAGCTCACATCCCGCCGCGTAGCACAGTCCTGATAGAGCACAACGTGCCTGTGCAGTGCCTCCGGCTTTCCAATCGCACTCTAACTTGGAGCAATTTTCCCTCCCAGGAAAGGATACTTGGCTGTCAGTGGTACTTCACAAATGCTGCAGCATGGTTGTGTGCCTTGGTTTTCTGTGAGAGGCCGACCCAGAGCACATGGTGGGTGTTGATTTGGCTGGTGGGCAGCCTGAAATAGAGCTGGAGTGCTGCATATGGTCTGTCACAGCTTTGTGTTCTTGTCATTGCTAATGGAAATTGGCAGTCGCTCTGCATCAAGTAAAGAAATGGAAATTGATTAAAAAAATAAATCTATCTATACCAGTTCCATTATTGATTCTGCGTGCAGACTCTGTATCGATTCACATATGATTAATTTTTTTATTTATTTTTTTGTGGAGGAAGACAAACTAGGTGTTCATGGGTTAAATTAACTTTTCTTTTTTTTTTGGGAAACACACGATTTCCGATGGATTGGAAAGTTTGGAATGGTTTTTGATGTAACTCGTTCTTATTCTCGTCCGTTAGGGTGGATGCTATTTTGTCTCATTATGTTTGTCATGTCTCTCCAGACTGAACCAAATGCACATTGTGTGCCTTTCTGTTGTTTTGTATTGTTGTATTGTTTTGTCTTCTAGAATGTATATATTTCTTCTGTTGGCAAATTATTCCTGATGTCTACATTTTATTTATTTATTTTACTCCTGCACAGTTGGCATGGAGCACCCATAATTTCTTTGTACGTGTACAGTGACAATAAAAGGCTGTTCTATTCTATTAAACCCCTTGTCTGGTAAATCACATTTAACCTACTGGGGATACTTGCGATAGTAGCGTGCTATTGTTTAAACAGCTGCTCCAGAGCTTTGGTCTTTTGCAAATAAAAGAAAAGAATATTTTAAATTTTCTTGTCTTAAGAATTGAGTTTGATTCAGGATTATGCTGCTGACAATATTGCTGCATTTGACTGATGGTGTTTTAGTGAGTATTGGTGTTATTTATTAATCTTTGCACTCAGCAACAAGCACTGAGTTTTATGTGCAATACCAATTTGTAAATTTTAAAATGAATAATGACTGAAATACTGGATGATGTTATTTTTTTTTAATGTAATTTACATTTGGCAAGGTTACCTCTAATTTGATTACAAGGAAGCTATAACAAATGTAAAGTCGTTACAGCTGGATAAAAAGCTTTTTTTATGCAGGATGGCAGTAAGGGTGAATGTAGGAAGTAAACAAACCGGGAAGTATATTTAAAATGCATCTGCTGTTATTTAATGGCTTTAAATAACTGGAACGCGGCACAATGTCGCCACACAGCAAGAAGGCTCCTGCAAGATGAGCTCTGAAATCTGCTAGATGCATGCCCCACCCCCTCCAGAAACACGCTTAATGGGTTAACTGGTGAGTCTAAATGGGCTGTAGGTCTAACTGTGAAGGGTTATCAGTCTGTCTGTGTTAGCCCCGCAATGGAGTAGCAGCCTGTCAGCTCTGCTGCCCAGTGCCTTCTAGGATAGACTCCAGCCCCCCGCCCCACTACCCCACCCCCTGCGACCCTAACTGATTGATGTGACACAACAGATAAACGTGTCGCTGCCGTAGGTAAATGTCACCTGACTTGTCGATATGCCGATGTCAGTGAACAACGCAGATGTAAGCTGATACGCCGTTCGTCTGACGTATCGGTGCTTTACTGTTTGCACCCTGTAAAAATCCGTGCGTATATGTGTGCTAGAAATGCCACTGATATTATTCACTGATGAGTCAGTTTAACCGATAATATAATTTCTGCTGGTGAATGTGTTTGGTTGTAGCTTTAATTTATGTACAACCTATAAAATACAACATTAGGATAATAATGACAGTGTTCTCAAAAAGTGCATTAAAAATCCCCCACCGTGTTTACATGACAAAAGATAATGTGGACTTTTCTTTTTGAGCAGTTTGAATCTGTTTATTGCTGCAAGTGTTTAGGGTACAGGGGCTGCAGTCTAATGGACTGTGGAAGTTATCAAAACATTAATTAATGGACACTGCTGATCCATCTCCCACTAATCTCAAACAGCTTTAATAATGAGTGAGTCAAAGCACACAAATCAGCCTGCGCTAAGCTTCTACAGCGGAGGCTGCAAAGTTCTGCTGACCACTGAGCAAGAACAAGGGATCAGCTGATGTGATTTGTCCTCCTGAAGGACAACATGGTGGCTGATCCTGAAGAATGGGAGAAGATTTTGAGTTGTCTAGAGAGAACGTCGTGGCAGAAGTACCTATTGTCGCTCCTGCTCTGTTTCAGCAATAAGAAATCACTTTGGGGAAAAAAATAAAAGATTTCTCGCCCTCCTCATCAAAAGGGCCCACTTAATGACTTTTAGAAGTCCTGACAATAGCTTGAAACAGAAAGTGTTCAGTTAATAATTCAAATCTGTCATGTTATTTTAGCAAATCATGGGTCATTCATCCACCC
Source organism: Hemichromis elongatus (assembly GCA_015108515.1). Classification (NCBI taxonomy): domain Eukaryota; kingdom Metazoa; phylum Chordata; class Actinopteri; order Cichliformes; family Cichlidae; genus Hemichromis; species Hemichromis elongatus. The sequence continues at coordinate 22,303 of VUQR01008687.1, read as the reverse complement.
CTGCACGTCCACTCGATCGAGGTTATGCATTTTCTATTTTCATTGTAGTTTAGATTCTGAAGTCTTAGTTCCTTTGGTTTGAAGGTTGAAGCCGTGGCTCACTTTTAGGCCTTTGATGTATATTGTAAGAGTAAGCAGCCACTTGTTAATTCCTCTCCAGGCTGCATTTTGAAAGAAAGTGTTTTGGGAGTTGTATTGTAATGTGCTTGTTGTTTTCCGCAATGCTGTATGAGGGGGAGGGACCCCACCAGTACCACCTCTATCTCCTCTCTCTTTTCCCCTATTCTCGCTCTTCATCTACTCTTCCGTCTCTCAGCTGTCTCGGTAACAGCAGACCCCTGCTCCTGTTTTTGTGGTGCTAGCATAGTGTCTAATGAGCTCAGAAGGAAATACTCCTCAGGAAGAGTGACAGCCCGTGGTCATGTTTCCACCATTTCTCCTGTTGTGCTCAAATCACACCCACACCACATTTATGAAGCCACAGAAGTGAGCGTCTACTCTTTGAATCTATGCAATCTGCGCAAATGGGATAATTGTTTGGAAGAATGAGGGAAGTGAGGAGTTTACGGCAAAAACGGCAGTTACCTCCAAATTCCTACTGCTGAAAGCTTAGCGTTGGGAGGTTTTTCTTATCAGTCTACAAGGAAAGGTTTTTGGTCAAAATACAAACATTTGTGTTTACCGACTAACCCATCCTTTATTTTCTTCCTCTTGTCCAATGTCGGGTCATTGTGGAAGCACATTGAGCAGAATATCCCAGACTTCCTTTTACCCAGCAACATTTCCAGACTCCTCCTGGGGGATCCTGAGTTTATTGCAGCCCAGATAACATATATAATGTATCTGGAGGAATTTCAATCTAACCCAAAGTCCTTAGGGTAGCTTTCTCTGTGAAATGCACGAGCCACCTGAGCTGGCTTCTCTTAACATGAAGGAGTAGTGGATCTACTCCAAGCAACCTCAGATGTATGAGCTTCCCACTCCGTCTCCAAGGGCGTGCTTCGATTCGGTACGGCTGCCATTTAGCGTGCACTTGCACGATAGTCCCCACTCTCACTGGCCTGCGCATACACTGAGATTAGCGGTTTGGACCCGAGTATACGTCAGTTTATCTCAGCATCTCAAATCCCCTTTCTCATTCTCACTCACACTCTCAAATAGCATACTTGAAAAACACATTTGCAGAGCACAAAAAGCGTCATGATCTCAAGGATTTTGTGGCTTGATTGGGAAAGTAGTGTAACTGTCTTCTCACATGCACCAAACATTTGCTGATTACCTAAACCGTTTTTCACTGTAGCTGTATGAAACATGGCATACTCGTCTTGGGCAGAATTTGTGCTCTTATTATGTGAGGACCACTGAATCTCACCTATACCCACCTCTTCACGCAGGTCAGGGCACAGTACACTGCGATCACACGAGTCAAACAAACTGGACTTTTTGGGGTCAAACGTGACCTGGCATGGCACAGTTAGTTTAGTATAAAGCTAACCTGAAAGCCTGAGCCCAGCCACCGGGCAGAGGAAAATATTTTCAGTCAGTTGCATCCGCAGCCTAATTTTGCTCTATCACTACCCAGAACTCATGACCGTAAATGAGTGTCTGAATGTAGCTTGACTGCTCCTTTTACCCATTACTTGTGAATGAATGCCAAGATACCTTCGCTTTGGGGGGAAAAAAACAAACCTGTCTATAGGGAGCAATCCACTTTTTTCAAGCAGGGAAATAAATAGATTTTTTTTTTTCTAAATTGAAGGTTTGAGGCTGAAACTTTCCCAGATGTAGGAGAAAATGTTTTCAGTTGCATTGTAAATCTAAAAGGCTGAATTCGAAAGATGGATTGTATGATTTAAGAAATTGTGCTGCCTTCTGCCCTTTTTGACATGATCAGGTGTTACTTTGCATAAGGCCTTTTACAGACCGATCTTAGCCGCTGCCATCTTTCTATCCACCACATCCTCAGGCACAAGAATAAGAAGTAGTCCTGCAACCAGTGGTGTAGCCTCGTCAAAGCTATCATCTTAAGATAACATCAAGAGACACAGACAGTTCTTTAAGGTTTTGAACATCCTACCTGCCAGGTGTATTAAAAAGTTCTGCACCGAGAAAAGTATACCTGGGAAAATGGGCACCATTGAAGGATGCGGACTGTCACTATCTTATTTAAAGGCACCTGGTGGTACTAGATAAAGTATGCCGGGGTTTTAAAAGCCAGATCACAACCAACTCGGAACAAGTATTAGAGCGCTGAGAGAGTTTGACTATGTACCCAGGTATACTGTAGTTTGACTGCTGCTAAGAAACATTAAGAAAGCACTTGATGATCACAGTACAATGCAGGGACTGTGAAACCTCAGGGATACCAGTCTGTCCACTTAGGAAACCCAAGGAGACAGCCGTTACGTAAGACAGGCTGAAGAGGGTTGTAGAAAGGCATCAACCCAGCAACAGGACTGGTATCTGCTCCTCTGTGCAAGGAGGAACAGCAGGAGCCGTGCCAGAGGCCTACAAAATGACCTCCAGCAGGCTACTCGTGTATGTTTCTGACCAGACTGTCAGAAACATACACAGACTTGGACTCAATGAGGGTAGCATGAGCTCCTGACAGCCCTGTGCAGTGCAGCTCAATTGGCATTCGCCTGAGAGCTCCAGAGCTGGCAGGTCCGCCACTGGCACCCTGTTTCCTTCACAGATGAGAGAAACTTTGCATTGACCACATGTGACAAATGCCACTGCATCACCAGTCTTTGGCGTGTCACTTGTGTGCAATGCTTTATACTTTCTAACTGGACAGATTGATAACACTGAAGTTTAACGACTAGTTTAAAGACTTATACTGTGATGATCAAGTGCCCCCCCCCCCCTCTTTTTTTTCTTTTTAGGGTTTTGTGGCTCAGCACCTTTCTAAGGCAATCAACAGCTAACTTGACAGTTGTATACTTTAAATCTAAAAAAATAAAGTAAGCAACAGACTTGTACTACATTTACAGAAATGTTGACATAGATAATCTAAATGGAAGTGTAGCTCAGACAAGTTGACTTGCTATCATTCTGTCTGTGTGATCAGCTGATTTTCCAACTCCTAATTCATCTTAAGCACCTACTTAGGGGAGGTCTACACTGCAAATTCAGCAAATTTACAACATCTGAGATTTTTTTTTTTTTGCATATCAGTTAAGTGTGTTGTGTGGATTGATACATTTGATATCATTGTGATGTCATTTTTGTGTGAACAGCAGCATTACCAAAGAGACATTTAGGCCCGTACGCTCTATCTCCTGTTCTCTTAGGATGAGCTGATATACTTAGCAGATAACCACACCTTATCTGTCTTCACACTCTGACTCAGTTAACTTACCTTAAAGCTTTCATTTTTATGTTTGACTTACAGGCTCCTTTTTTATGATCCAGAGAGCTACAAATCAAAGACCAGCTCATGATCTCAGTTGGAACTCTTCCTCATTTGAACATCTGCTCAAATAATGGTCCTTTTAGCGTGCTTCTTTTACTATTCTGTTAAATGTGTTAAAAAGTACCTTTTCATACCTAATAAGCAGTCTGTTATATAAAAAAAAAAGAATACCCTATAATAAAGAGCAGTGCTTGAGTAAAATTTAAATATTTTCTTCCTCAGAAACGTGTCCTCTCTTTTTGCCAGTAGCTGTATATTGGTTTGCTAGGAGCTCTTCCTGTATTGCAGCAACAAGCCTACTGTATATCATTATCATACATTACCATTTCAAGTCTCAAAAAAATGAAAGAGAATTGGAAAATGATTTCGTTTTTTGGCAGAGCCCTTGTCTGTTTCTGACCTAATATTTATGCTTTGCACATTTATTAAGATGTGGTCTCCTTCTCAGAGTCTGACAGCAGACTGTGGGTGAGTTTTCTGCTTGATAAGTTCTGTGGATGTGGCGTCTATTTTTGATGCAGTTCTGGGTTTGTTTTTGTGAATGGTGTGTACGGTAGGTAATTCAGACCCAAGAGTGACCCAGTTAAGAAGGCCATGTTTTTGTTTATAGCTTGCTCTGTCCTCTCATCTCCAGGCCAGTGTTCTACTTTGCTGCTGTAAGGTGGAGCATCCCCACTCTGCCTGGGACACAGCAACAGACGGACAGATAAACAGCGCTGTGAAGTTCTCCTTTTAATGGATACCAGGGTGGCCCTGCTCCTCTTGTGGACAGTCTTTGTCCTGCTGACAGCGGAACTGAATTGGATTGATGCCGCAAAGGTCTACACCAACACGTGGGCTGTCCAGATCAATGGGGGCCCTGGGGAGGCTGACCGCATCGCCAGGGAACATGGTTTCATCAACCATGGCCATGTAAGTTCTGCGACTGTTATGCTTCCTTCTATTACAGTGGGTAAAATGTTATACTTTATATACTGCATATGTCTGTTTGGATCAGTTCCTCTCCTATATACTACCTACCTACTAGATTTTACTTTACTATACAGCTTACAAAGTCTTGCAAGTGTGCATCAGAGAGCCTGACATGGCACATATGCAATATTCTCCTTTTTTTTCAGTGGATTGCTAAAGTCTGGCCTCCTCCATTTCTTGTAGATTAAGTGGGGCATGCATGACTTCTTACCATGCTGGCACGTACTCGCGTTTGCAGAACAGTGGTAGAAATAGACGGGAATAATAAGGGTGATATTTTAGGGTCTGAAGGAAGGTGGTTCTGTTTAATTAGGATGTAGCTAGTTTAATTTTATTGCCACCGCTTCAGTTGCTGTTTGCGGTCTTGCCAAGTCATTTTATTTAATTAAACTGTTGTATCAAAGAGTTTTGAGATACGGGAGAGGGGGAAAAAAACAACTGTCGGAGGGTGAAGAATGAGGAGGAGAGACGGAGAAGTGACTTATTGTTCTTTCAGCGTATTAGGTCCCTCACATATCAAAATGCTTCAGAGGCTAAGCTTTTTCATATTTGTGCTCAGCACTTGACAGCGAGTTGCTTTTTGGTCCCCTTTTCCCTCGTTGCTCCACTTGAGACTTTACTTCATTTGCATGTGTCTGTGTGGAGCTGCTGGAGTGTGGCACACACACACACGACCGGGTGAGTGAACAGCAGTGAACAACCCTATGGATTACTTCTTACAAATATGCGTAGGAGGTTCTGCATATTCCCATCCCACCTCTACCCACCTCAACTAAAGAGGATTCTCTGAAAGAGAGGTTTGCGAAATCAAATCGGGCTTATCGCTCCTGCCGTTTTATTGTTAAAGATGGTTTTGTCTGGAGTGCAAAGCCACAAATTTTTAGTCTTTCATCCTAGCAAATAGTTGTCGTTTGGGTTTTTTGACAATCTGGACAAGATTAGACTTGTGTCACCGGGAAATGCTCTTTATGTCCATTATATTAGATCACATCCATGTGACCAAACGTTGAGCCTCTCTGAGGAACTTAAGCTATTTCTAAATGTGCAGGTTCTTTAGTATTTATGTAGATACTGCAGTAGTTTCAGGCTTAAAACGTGCAAAACTATTGTGCAGCGTAAAAGAAGGCTTCAGTATAGTGGCCCCTAACACTTATACTGTAAAATGATTCTGTAAGTTCTAGATAGAGAACCCATCTGTAGTCCTAATGAATTGGGTAAAATGAACCCATTAATATACTCCTCAAAAATACATATACTCTAGCGACACAGTGCTCTAGAGCCAAAAAGTATCTCTCCTCAGAATGAGGTAATTCTTCTTTCTCTCATATTCCTCTAATGTGATCACTTTCCCCAAGAAAAAAAAAGTTTAATCAGTTTCTCCCTTCTGTTTATCACTGTTGCCCCCATTTCACCCAGCTACAGAAACATTTTGAGCTTCTGCCTATAATACCACTTAATTAAAGGATAGCGGTTTAGTTTCTTCCTTTCTTTTAATTACTGATTACGTCGAGTAAAGAGATGCTGGCAGAAGGCAGAGAAATGAATCCTCTATGACGACTCTGGGTTGCGAAATCTATGATCCCGTATGGCAGATTGTCAGTTAAGTACAGAAAATGACAGAGAATTGCATGCAGACTCATTTTGAAGAGTGGGGTCTAAGAAAAACCCACTTACCTCATCCCAACCAAGCCTTTAGCACTTTTCTCCCAAAGCGGAGGGTTCTTTTGTTTTTCCTCTGCAGTTTGGCTGTGGGAGGCAGATATTCCAACAGTGGTGGTTATAGTTGGCTGCAATGATACAAATACTAATTTCCTAAACACGGTGAAAGCTAGGAGCGTGTGTGGGAGACGCTAACAAAGAAAGGAGTAAAGCTATTGTAGCATGAAGTTATGGACAGAAAAGTGCTGGATGACTGAAGAAATTTTGTGTTATCCACTGTCTGGAATTAGATTTTGTAGGAGTACATCTTCAGTCATTGTTTTACAGAAGCACCCAAATAAGTTTTATTTTAGTCTCTCCTGAGTGGGTGCTATGAGAGAATGATGATATAGGGGCTATGTGCAGTATCTGCTCTCTGACAGTGTAGTGTGGGTTATGTGAGGGTATGAGTTAGGCAAGACTTTGTAGAGCTGGCAGCTTAGAGGGGGAATGACTTATTCATTTTCCCATCATCCTTGGTGGTGGTTCTATAGGGCTCCTGTAGTGAAGAAAGAGGCTGATGTATAATCAGAAGTTAATTGGATTTTTATCACTAATGTGATTAAAGGATCATCACGTAACTGATTATTTGTTCACTGTGGTGCTTAGAAACACCTTATTGTCCCTGCACGTCGTTTTGCATTTGCAGATTCACTTATTATGTATCAGCCTAATTTTCTTTGAGTGTATAAGGGATAGTGTGTGCGTGTGCGTGTTTGATTATGCATGTGCTTCATGCTGATATTTAAATGTAAATGTCATCGAGACTTCAATGTTTAACGGCATCGCTGTATCTGTTTGTTGTATCTGTGTTACATTTTGGCCTCCTTTCTTTGGTAATGCTTTGTGTCTGTGTGGGAGTTCTATGGTAGGGTTTGGAGCTAAATGTCACGTTGCGTTCTTGGTGAGCCAAGTCAGAATCATTGTTTTTATGAGGATGGGCAGGCTCTGTAGGTGGTGACAGACTGAATCACCCTGGATTAGACGTCTAACGCCACAGCCTTTCTCTGTGTTTCTTTGTCCTTCTATCTCTCTTTCTGCATCTTTTCATCTGGCTCTCTCCGTTTCTTTCTATTTATAGCTAACTGACTGTAAACATGTGACTGTAGTGTAATCTGAAATAAGTGCTTTGTTGTTCAACTTCACACAGTCGGCTCCCCTGGCGGGGGGCCTTCTTTTAAGACTGCAGGAAAACACTTCATTGGCTTCAGTGTTGCACAGCTTACAGACCATTCCCATTCATTGAATGAATGTTTGATTGCAACCATTTTGGCTCAAGTTATAGTACTAAAATAGTCTTTCAGACTGAACTTTTCTGTGCTAGGTGAAAGGTAATGCAATCTGCAATTGTCCATTACTCTGCATGATACCTTGCCAACTATGTGACACGTCAACCAACTGGCCTATTCTCTCTCCTTCTTTATTCGATTCAGTGATCTGCAATGGCCAAAAAAACCCCAAAAAACGGCAAAATGATTTCACGAAATATATCTCACTCTCATGCGTTCCCTTTCTTTCTGTCATCATGCGGTGGCTGTGGGAGATTGTCACAACACACCAGCACTGAGTTCATGCAGACGTGGCACTAATGCTTTTAAGGCTGCTTGTTTTTCTAGCGAGAAGAGTTTGATTATTTTCTATTTGAATGCGATTTGTAAAGTGAGCCCTGAGAGAGGGGCTGTTTATATTAGACTGTGTTATTGGTTTTATCTTGCATTCATTTGCCTTAAGTGCAATGGGGAGGATGTGTTTGTGTGAGAATGTGTCATTGGTTTGGCTCTTTAACCCTCAACCCACTAGTTATTTTAAGTAAATAGTTTCTCAAAAGGAACATGAACTCTTCTAACATTACTCTTTCTTTCCTTTTCTTGCACATAAACGTCTTCAACACTGTAGGCTTAATCATAAAGTCATATTTCACTGCTCTCCTGCATATAGACATGCACCTGCCTGCAGTATTTGCTGATTTCTGGTTCCCCACTGGATTTTGAAAAGAAAAAAAAAAAATGGGAAGGAGTGCTTCTCTGAATAAAAGTTGCGAAGTCTTGCCATTGGCACTAACGAACCTCAAGAGATGGAGTCTGAAGTGGTGCTAATATATTATAATAAGTGTAAGATTGACTCAACAGAATTCCTTTTTTTTGCTCTGCCAGACTGATTGGTGATAAATTGAAGGAAAAACCAGCATAAGGTGTCGTTGTAAGGTGTGCGCCGCCATTGTTCTCCTACTATAGCTTCAGTACACCTCGACATAGATCCTACCAAGTCTCTGGGGCTTTACTCAAACGATGGAGCACCTTTCGTGAGTAAAAATCTTACGTCAGTTCATGATGGAGAGCGCTGCCCCACACAGTCAGTCTCAGATCTCTGGGGTTTTACTTGGTTTGAAATCGTCACATATTATTCACTACACTTTCATACTTATCAAGGCTTTCAAGGGACACTTTCTGCTATATGGGTAGGGGAACTTTGTCCATACAAGAGACCACTTTTATCTGGATTTATTGTGGGATTAAGGTGATCACCCAGAATACCTTCATATTAATTTGTAGCGGCTCTTCTCTATTAGGTCGATAAGTGCATTGAACCACGCCGGGAAGATGCCCCACAGGACTGTCAGGCTCAGGGTTTCAGGGTTTTCCTTCAATTTTTCATGTATTTCAAGTCATTTCTAGAATTAATTATTTCTGTCTTTGCTTCTGTCCTTTACTTTTGCTAACCAACTGTTTTTGCCTTTAGAGAAATATCTGTAGTGCATGGCGTAAAATGGCTGATTCTGACAGTGTCTGATGGTCGGTGTAAGCGTCATATTTTCCCCCACTTTTCTCTAGTACAAGTTTTTCTAAGCCACAAGAAATGAAATATGTATAAAAGGCTGTAATGACATAAGTTCATATTTAAAAGCATAGCTTGCATTTAAATAAAATCTTTGTAATTATCTCTTTCAATTTTCACTAGTAGCCAACCTGTTGGCAAATGGTTTAGATACTCAATACTGATTCTAACTCGATGATGAGGAATATTATTCTGTTATATTTAAAGATTCACTGCGTGTTATTTGCCACCCAGACTTGTTTGGAGATTTTTTTGAATAAATGATTTCTAGTTAGTGCTTTCTAAAAATATGATATTTTACATTTTTTTTTGTTGAAGGCCAAAAGTCTAGTCTGTCAAGAGTGCCTTTAAACTTAGGTGCTCATATTACCATTATACTAGGCTTTGCTTGCCATGATACTTCAAGTGGAGTCTAAATCTTATTAAGGGAGCAAAATCCACTTTTTTTGTTTGTTTGTTTATTCTACTGGATATTATACATCGAACTCACAAGTAGCATTTAGTGGGCACCAGTTTAGCTAACTGTTTGAGCAGGTGACCATATGCTTTAGGGCTGAAATGCAGTGGCCCAGGTACACGTCTTTCCCCCACGCTCTCGCCCCTCTTTCCTGTCGACTCCTGTTTACTATTCCTGTCTGATGCCGGCATTCAAAACATATTTAGGAAGTGTTTTACGGAGCACAGCGAAGTATGTCGCAGTCCAAAGGAAAAGTAAAAGGTTAAATAACACCGTGAAATATAAAGAAAGTAAAAGGTGTGAAAAATATGAGAAATAAGTTAGATAAATACAATGAATTTAAATAACCTGAGCAATAAAAATAAGTCAACAAAGAAATAGCTGAGCGGGAATAAAAACTGTTTTATTAAAGCCTTTCTGTGGATGTTGTGGGGACACAGCTTTCCTTTTTGGACAAAACACAGCTCTGCAATAAATCGTTTGAATTTAGAGTGAAAACTGGGCGAGGTTTAAGAAAGTTTCGGTTTCTAGTAGCATTAGGCTCTGTAAATGTAGATCTGTGTGTGTGTGTGTGTGTGTGCATTTGTTTTTGTAATTAGTGATCCCCGTTATCCTGGGGTTTGATGCAACCTTCTGCTCCTGCTCACTGCCTCACAGCTATACCGTAAAGCCCTTTTGATCTGTAACAACACTCCACAGCCTGTTCTGGCATTAGGTTGCCATGGTGAAAATTGCCAGAATATTATTTCCAGCAGATTGACTCTGGTGCTGGAAGAGGGCAGTCTTTTTTTTTTTTTTTAAAATAAAACGGTGCCATGCAATATCCTATATCTAGGCCACAGCTGTCCTTTTCAAGCGTTTTGTAAGGCTCCTATGAAAGTGATGCTTACTTTGTGTTCTGTTTTTCTTGCTGTGTTTATTTTCACTGCTCTTTATATATTGTATATACTGACTACTGAAGTAGTCAGTATATACAATCTTTTACAGCTTTTTTCGTTTTTAATCAGGCAGTACCTCACACATTAGAGGTATTTTATACCTGCATCATACTCTCATCCTTTCTGTCAGTGTCTTTTTCACTCGCTGTCCACTTTAATCGCTTCACCTCTAAAAATGTCCAGTATTTACAGGTTGTTTGCACGCCTGCTTCCTTCTTTTTGTCTTCCCCCTTAGTAAACTTCATCCTCAAGCTTCTGTTTTATTTCAGTGTTTACTGATCTGAGTAAAGCACTCTTCCTTGTCCCCAAGCTGTCTCTCATTTAAATGCACTACTTCATTATATGTAGCCTCCAGCCGTAGACCTTTTTAGATGTTTCCAGATTTGTCTCCTAAAAATGGGTTGGTGCTCTGCCAGAAAGAGATCCACGGACATCGTTACTCAAAAGATTTTTAAAATGGTGTTTGATATTTAAAAAAATCTTTAAAGTATAAAGGTCAGGCTCTAATTACACCCATTATTAACAGCAGCGGGTAACATGTTTGCACCCAAACTACTTAAGAATGATGTTCAGAAGGAGTGTTATTGTGGAAATGGTGGTTGCACCGGTCGGATGACTCAGTGACTTGACAGTATAGATCCAGTATATGGAAAAGGATTAAGTCCATCAGACTGCTCCGAGTTCCTCTTGAGATACGGAGCCAGCCATGCATGTGGATCTTCGGCCTTCATTCACGTCTCTATTCTTCAGGGAGAGCTTTTTGAAAGAATGCTTGCATTCATAATGTGGCCAGTATTGACTACTTTTCTTTTGCAGTGCTTTTACTTTTGTTCACAAGGAAGAATGAAGCTTCAGCTTAATTTAACTCGAGGCACAATAGGCTCCACTTTTCCTACCTTGTGTTGCACTTCAGCTGAAAAAAATCACACCCACAGATGTTACTTACTGAGTATGTTGAGATTTATAGCATATTGCAGTATAAACAATATGTTTCTGCTGACTCTGTACTGCATGAATCCATTGCCTGATGTTTGATGTCTATAATGATTTTTTTTTTGTTATTATTTTGCTAATATATACATTTATTCACTCACTTGCGTATTTTTTTGTTGTTGTTGTTGTTGGTTGGGCAGGTTCGTTCACGGTCCGATCATCCTGTTGCTCCCTTGTGGCATCACCGATGACCAGTAGCATTGCTGCCAGGCAGCAGAGGAAACTATTATTGTGATGGTGCTATCCACTCTCTGTAACATTCAATTTGTGCCCAAAACACATATGAAAAAAGCAAAGTGCACAGCTAAACACGAGTGCACCGGCACTTTATTTCTCACCTCTAGCATGCAGAAATGTTTCCAGGTCTACATGCAAAGCTGATGGATTTTAACCAATTATAATGAGTGTATTTAAGTAATTGCTACATAGGTAGTTATTTACACATTTGCCTACAACACAAAGGCTCCGCTGTTCGATCAGGGGAGGTGACAAGTGAACATGAAACATGAAAAAAATGCAGTTATTGGGTCTCCAACACCTACTCTGATAAAGATGGCAATGAATCACCTGTGTTCTTTTTGAACGCTCTGGTTTTTGTTCAAAAGGTTAGATATAGTTCCCCAAAACTATTGACTCAACAATTTCCTGACATTGATTTTCGAGACAGTTTTATCACGACTCTGTTTATCTGTATTTTGACAATATTTGTGAAAAGGCATCACAGGAAAAGGTGAGAAGAAGAGAACCTAATTCTTCAAATAACTACAAAGAAAAGGGTGGAAAGAAAAACTATATACAGGCAGCATTTTAACTTTGACTTTTGTTTTGGAAGGTAGCAGAGAGATAAATCTGTGGTGCCAGTCAAAAATCAATGAAGACTTGCCTATATATTTAAAATTTTCTTCAGTGCATGGAATTATGAAGTAAACAAAAAAACTGAATGTATATTACTTATTTTCCCTCCAGTGTAGCTGCCTTTTGCTTTGACAGCTTTGTACATTCTGATCTTATTCTCAGCAAGCTCCTTAAGTCCCACCTGGATTGTGTTTCCAGCCCTCTTTAAAGTATTCCTGTTTATTCTGAACACTTTTGGCCGATTTTCCATCCTTCTGTGGTCCAACCTGTCCCTAAGCATGTGGAGGCCAAGCAGCCTGACAGTCAATCACTCTCCTTTTCAGATAATTATCCCTTTGCAAACCCTGGAAGCCATTCCTGGTAATGACCTCATGGAAGTAAGATACTCCCAATGCTGTGCAAAGAAGTCCTCAAACTATGTCTAGCATTCTAGTATTTTGGGTTTATTTTACACTTCCTTGTCTACTACTCAGTTCTGTACGGGTTATTTCACAGTGTAGATAATAGGAAAACCCTTGAATGACATTTGACTGGAACAATATGTGAAGAGACAGGTTTTTGTTTGTGATATTATTCACAAATTCTTGGCTTGTGAACATTTTTGCTCAGAACAAAATATAACTCGGGATGTTTGCCCGTTCATGCAGCATTCAGGTGCATGTAACAGAACAATTTCTACAACAGCGAACAGCACCAACGGTTTGGAGGAAGACTGCATGACAAGCAGTCAGATTAGTGTTGCTGCAGTGGCTCGGGCTTGTGAACTCTCTCACGCCAAGCTGTCTGCAGACATTTATAATAATGTGGAGCACAAAAAGCGCTACAAGTGTACCGCTTTCGAGAAAGTGTAACATTGCTTTTGTTGGAACAATAAATCGGGTATAGATTATGCCAAATCAATACATCAACCAGCCAAAAGAAATAATTAAATTCTTCTGGTTTCAGCACAGTCGGTATGAAACATTCTAAAGTGCAATAATCAGATTGAAATGAAAATGCTCACCCATTTTCCAGGACTGAACAGCAAAGCTGGCAGTGTCATTGTTATTGCCATTACTGCGACTGCTATTGCTGCCACAGTCAGTAAATATTATGATTACTGCTGCTAATGTCACTCCTACACTTACTGACGACCCTAAACATAACTAAAAGTAATATAGCTGTTTAAAGTGCTGATTTTTTTTTTTTCAACAATAAGATGACACATTTCTTATGAGGACATCTGTAGTCAAATGAAGATTATTTCTATCTGCAGTACCCTAATTTGTTTTTAGCATTTTGGGATCCCACCCCACCCCCTTCTATGCTCATCCAAAGCAGAAGACGGGGAGAGCACACCTCCTCGTCCTTCCAGGGAGAACAGCAAGGTCCTCCTATGGTGCAGGCTTCAAAGAAAATGGATATGATGCTGATTAGGACAGACACAGAATGAAAATGAGGACCTGGTGCAGATGGGTTTCTAAGTAGCTTGCAGATGTTCTTGGCTGGCATTGAGATCAGCCAATCTGCCAGGATTACAGATTAGCTTGACTTTGTGACATGGCTAAACTATGCTTGACTTATTTAATTTTTGTAGATGTTATTTTTCTATTACTAACATAATGCAATGAGGAAACTGTAAACATTTACTGATTGCAAGTGTGTTTCTTAAAGTTGATCTAGGTCACAGTGGTAGCATTTTTTAGGTGTGCTTTGGGTTTGTACTGAGAGCTTCGGAGCTCATCCCTTATCCTGCCCAGAGGTTAAAGTGCACAGGTGCTGATACAGACTTCGGCTCCCTCTTTGGGAAGTAACCTCCAAGCATTCGTCACAACAATGGCAAAAAGCTAAATAAGGAGCTTAAGATGCTCATTTCAGCATAATCATTTTCTATCCTGTGCTTCCAATTTAACGTGTTAAACCTATCCCTTCATTGTTCCACATTCAAAAGTCTTGCTGCCGCTGTTAACACAGTACAATCAGATTAGGTTTCCTTTCCCCTTTCACAGCCATAGGGCTTAGAAAATAGCATTGCTGTTGATATTATATGGAAATATTGGATGGCGTGAATGCAAAAAGGAAAAGAAATGGTAAAGTTGGAGATGAGGTGCGATTTGTTACCAAGGGATACATGCGAAAGATCTGATCAGGGCTCAGCCAGTATTACAATCTTTTGTGCAAATCACCTCATTTTAATCCTTATGAGGTAAAACATGAAACGGCACAGACAGTGTAGGCTGAGCTCAAAGTATACAAAAAATAATTTGACTGTGACCGAGGACACAAGACAAGTTATTCAGACATTATTAGTTTATTCTGCTGTAGTCCCAGATTCTGGCATCTTTTATGAAATGATCCATATCTTTGAATGACTCATAATAATATGCTTTATTTGGTGGTCTACTTTTTTCATTTTTCATTTTTCAAATGTTTTATTCTGTTTGGATGTCAGTGTGTAATACCTTGTATTCTTTCTATGATGTATAACTTAAAGAAAATAAGGAAAAATACAGCCAGTCAATGTGGCATGAATATTTTAAGCCCCCATAAAATGTAAATCAAATAGAGCTCAGTACACAATG
>VUQR01008680.1:4116-14299 GCA_015108515.1 Hemichromis elongatus | reverse complement strand
AAAAAAAAAAAATAAAAAAAAAAAAAAAAAAAAAAAAAAAAAAAAAAAAAAAAAAAAAAAAAAAAAAAAAAAAAAAATTTAAAAAAAAAAAAAAAGGAAACAAAAAGAGCATATGCCGTCATGTCTTCTCTTGCCCTCCGACGCCCACGGCCTTTTCGGCTAGACGAGGCTTCTGCGCCCCTGAGCCGTGCGTGTCGGCGTGTGCGTGCTGCAGCGCCAGGAAGGGGTTGGCGGTGATGGTGCCTTGGCCCTGGCTCTGGGCGCCGGGCAGCAAGTTGTTGATGGGCAGCTGAGCAGAAGAGAGTGGGATGGAGGGAATCTGGGCAGAGGAGGAGAGGGACTGCAGCTGCTGGAGGTCCTGCTGCTGCATCAGTTGGTAGAGCAACACCTGCTGCTGCTCCTGGGGAGGAGAGGGAGGGGAAGGGGAGATGCAAGGAGGGAGGAAACAAGGAGGAAGAACGAGAGGAAATAAAAAAAAAGGAGAAGATTAAGTGAGGTGTCATTAATGAAAAGAGTTGAAGGGGTGAATAAGGGATGGAGGGGGGGAGCAGAGCATGAGACAGAAGAAAAAGAGCAGGGGAAAGTGTGGAAAAGGGGGGAAGAAGAAGAGTTAATAAGCTTATCTGTTTAGAGTTAATAAGTGATTTAAACCATCGTCCAAAGGAAAATTGTAGCTCAGTGACTTTGTGTGTGTTTAACTGTGTGTGATAGTGGTGAGTAATCACATGTTCCTAGTGTGTGTGTGTGTGTGTGTGTGTGTGTGTGTGTGTGTGTGTGTGTGTGTGTGTGTGTGTGTGTGTGTGTGTGTGTGTAGTACCACTGAAGGCTGTGCGGACAGCAGCTGCTGGAGCTGCTGCTGCTGCTGCTTCTGTTGCTGCTGCTGCAGGAGCAATCTCTGCTGCTCAGACAGCAGGCTGATTCGCGCCGCGCTGATGAGACAAAGCACACTCACAGTGAGACAAACGCAATTAACACTCTGTCTGCACAGTATCAGACTGTTTAGCACACTTTTTTAAAAAAGCATTAGAGGTCTGTGAAGGTGAGAGTGACAGAAAATATAAACATTTACCCGTTTCTATAAGTTACAAAGAAAAACATTAGCTCATTTTTTCATTCCCCCCCAAGGAAAAACAACTATTTAAACTCAAATCATCCATGACTAGAGCATTTTTTCACAAAGCTGACACACACAATGTAAACAGAGCTACGGCGGGTTCTAAAGGGGCTCCAGCTTCTGTCTCACCTGGTCTTACTAGTTGATGAGTTGCTAAAATCCATAGTGAAAGCAAAAAGACACAAAAAGGAAGAGAGGTTGCAATAAAGTTCACATTCAACCTTCTTGGGAAGCTGAGACAAACATATTCCCGGACATTTTCAGTACTTAACTATGTGGTTGTGTGAAAGGGCCTTGGAAATGTGAAGCAACTGACACCCATCTGGAGCTCTTTAACTCGCTTACAGTCAACCGATTTGTTGGGAAGGGTGATGTGAAAACCACATGTATTGATTTTATTATCATCAAAGGCTTCCAACACAATTCGGATCCCAGTGTTGATGCTTTATTAATCTGAAAAGGGTGCTTAATGTATTGGAGGAAGATGAAAACAGCCATACTTGTTATTGACAGGCAAAGTGACGCCTGTAGCTGCTCCTGTAGTGTGTGTGTGAGGGCTGGAGGTGCCGGCCGGCGTCTGGATCACGCCGTTCAGAGCCCCGACGATTCCCCCCATGCCCAGCGCACTCCCTGCGCCCAGAGCCCCCATTAGCCCCGCCACGCCGCCCAAAGCCGGGGTCGCACCTACGGAGGCGACCCCATTGAGCTGTGGCTGAGGTGGACTCTGGGACACAGAGGGAGGCGTGGAGAGGGAGGAGGTGGAACCACTGCTGCTGTGACCGCCACACGACGCACTATCCTGAGGAACAGAAAGAGACCGCCGTTAATGACAAGTACTGCATTCAAAATATATTTCACACCTTTCTGATGTTAAAATATAGCGATCATTACAGTTAGCTTAATTTAAATGTTAAAGATAAACTCTGAAGCTTGTTTCGATTAACTTTAGCTTGTTTACTAACTACTTCATTCATGTTCAATATGATGTGTGGTTAAGTGTGACTACCAAGGTTCTCATAGTTAAATAAAACAGAATGTGGGAACGGAATGTGTAAACTAAAAACTGGACCTTTGAAAAAAAATTAAAACTAACTCAAATAAAAATTAATTTATAGAGGAATTATTATCAAATACCAAAACTACAGATATTTTTATCACAGACTATCTAATGAAGGTTTGATGGACAATCTTATTGAAGCTTTGAAGGTCTACAAGCCTGTGAGTGCACTACTTTCACATAGTTCTCTTTATATTGTAATTTCTATTCTGACTTTACTAAATATTGCCTGTTGCATTTGCCATAAACTGCTGAGTGATCAAGACAAAAACTAACACTGAAACTAATAAAAACCACACTAAAAATAAACCCACTCTGGAAACTCACTGAAATGAAACAGATTGCAAAACAAAAAGATAAAAACTAATTAGAAACAGATTTTAAGCCACAAGTCAAACCGTGACTTTGTCCTTACCTGAGTCGCCACAGGTAAAGAGTCAGCTGCTCCCGGCTGGGCTCCCTTCACATCTGTGGATAAACAAAAGGTTAGACGTGTCTCAGTAGATCTAGTCTAAAAATGTTAAACCTGCTCTTCAAATTCTAGAAACTTTCTATGCTAAATGAAGTCAGCCAGCAATAATCCATCTTTTGGATCCGGAACAAGAGAGTAGCTCAGTCAGATCTTAAAGCTGAGAAGAAAAAAAAATGCAGGTGCAAGAATCTGAATAACTTTGATATAAGCCCATGTATGCATCAGGCTGTGCTTTTGGAGGAAGGGAAGCCGGCAGAGGCAGGGTGATGATGCATGTTAATCATACACCCTCCAAAATAGTGTTGCAGGCCACATTCAAACCTTTAATGCCAACGGTATTGGACTGTCACCTTTTGCAGTAATACAATACACCCTTAGTGCAAAAACTGTTGGAACATTAACTTAAGGTGTCTTTTCTTGGCCTTTAAATTCCTGAGATCTTAATCTGATCAAGCATCTGTGGTATTTTTTTTTAGTTCATGGAGGCAACATTTTAAGGATCTCCTGCTGCCATGCTTGATGCCTGATACCACAAAACATTTCAGATGCACTGTGGAGACTGCGAATCAATGTGGGTGCAGCTGTTTCAGTGACACAAAACAGACCTGCACAATGCCAGGCAGGTGCTGTGGCTCACTGGTGTGCATCATTCACCTTGATTTCTAAGTAAGTAAGTAAGAGTGTCTGTGTACCCGAGGAGACCGTGGCAGGCGTGAAAGGCACTGATAGCTGTGCGCTGAGAAGCTGCAGTCTCTCTTTCTTCATGGTCAGAGTTTTTATCTGCTCCTCCAGCCTCCTGTTCTCCTCCTGGAGCTGGTGCAGGGACTTCAACATGCTCACCACTGAGAAAAGAGAAGGAGAGAGGGAACAGAAAAAGCAGCAATTTTTTATTTCCTGCTCTAAATATTCTGTAATAGCGCCGCTCTGAATTTTCAATTTACTGCTCTCCACACCTGTGTGAGAAAATAAAGGCTTCAAAATTGCACAAATGAAATAAAACTCAGCCCTGTCACAGTCAGCAGTCAACACTGTTAGTCCACTGGTTGTTTTAGCTGCACCACAGTGAAGGTAAAATAACCAGTACTGGTGCTGGGTTATATGTTGGGATGAAGCTGTACAGCACTGACACTTTCATCAATACCTTTAGTTTCTAAAAGGCGTCTCATTTTCTACATCAAAATTATTAAACTGCCTTTTCATACAACTCACATTAACAACAAACACTGTGACAATCAGACAGATACTCCCCACAGAGATGTCAGAGATCAAGGTCTGCTACAGTGACCCTGCAGCCTGTACAGACTTGGTGTCGGGGGGAGGAGGAGGGTGTGCGGGTGCAGGAACTTAAACCTGACTCATCCGATTGAAGGGTAGCCTTTCTAACGACCAGGCTGCCATCCCCCTTTTCATTTTCACTTTATTGATCCCAGAAGGGATGTTGAGATAGGTAGATAACCAGCAAGAGATTGACAGAAGCAACAATAACAGATAAAGTGAAAATGTGCCTGCAAAGAGGGAGCAGGTCTGCACAACAGCTCGAAGGCAAAGGGCCGACGGATCAATTGACACGGAGAGAGGGAAATGGTGAAGTGGACAAACAAGTAGCGTGTGTGAGTGTGTGTGAGGTAGGAGATTAATCTTCAGTCATTTATGAGATTAAGATCATTCATTTTCTGTTTCCATCCTGCCTTTGTTTAATTTCGATCTATTAAATAGAGAGTAAAACTATTATTTTTAGGGGTTTTTTGTTTTTTATGGGACTTATTTTGTTAAATAAAATGCTGTGAGGGTGTCACAGATGGAAATAGATGGGAGTCTGAAACTGAATTAACAAACTCATAAGTTTGTATCAAACAGAATCATCCGATTTCAAAATGCTATATTTTTTTTAAAGTAATGGACATAAAAGCTTTTGGTAAATTTTTTAAAAATATGGCTAAATATAAACTTTTACAAACAAAATGTTCACAGGTTCTCCATATGTCTCCGTTTGGACACCTGGTAATAGTCCATACAATATTCAAACTTGTCACATACTTTTGCAAGCATGTCTGGATTCACTGCAGCCACTGCTACCAACAATCACCCCCTGCTTAGAGGCATGTTTTTCTATACTTACTAATGAACAGCACTCTGAAATCAGATGATTCTTTTAGGTAATCTTGTACTTTTAATGATGCTTGCGTCTTCTCACCGTCTCCTTGTGCTCCCTGCTGCAGCAGGAAGCTCTGCCCTTCGTTCCACTGCCTCTCCAGGAGCTGCTCAATGCTGGTGGCCACTGGGGGCAACGTCTCCCCGCCTCCTCCCGCCCCTAGCAACCCCTGCCCCGGCCCCGGCAACGACCCCGAAGAGTCATAGCGGATCTGCAGGCCACCAATCGGAGAGCTGAATGTAGGGAGAGAGAGAGAGAGAGAGAAAGAAAGAGAGAGAGGGGAAAGAGAGAGAGGGAGCATTGATAGAAAAGGAGAGATGGAGAGGTCAATAGGGAGATTAACGACCTAACATAAACGTCAGACAAACATAGACACTGCTGGCTATAAAACTACATCAATTTGTTGTTACAGTGGCCCCTAATGAAAAGGGGCCAGGCTTTCTGTCTGCGCGCGAGAGCTAGAAAAAGACTAGGAGAGAGAGAGAGGAAGAAAGAAGACATGCAACAGGGGGGAGACAGACAGAGAGAGGGAAGTGCACTGTCTTGATGCGATAAATCTCAGTGTGCACTGAGACAAGCTGTTGAGCCTGAGGAGAGGGGAAAAGGGGAAATAAAGGACAGCAGGAGAGGTGACTAAGCTGTACGTGTGCAAACAGCATGATTGTGGAATGTAAAAATATGACTTAACTTACCGCTCACACATGAAACTTTAAAGAAGCTTAAAGAGTCTTAAAGTCACCTAATTTTTGCTACAGTGCTTCCTTTTGTAGTTAAATGTCATTTATCTTAAATGGAAGACCAAATAAATAAATAAAACCATATATAACCAACCTTATCAAGTGAAATCACCCATTCCAATGACAAAAAAAAAAAAAAAAAACAAAAAGAAAAAAAAATAATAATCTAACTGGACCTGAAGGATGGTTACCACCTTCAAAAACACAAGTTATCGATGGCTGAGAGAGCAAGAATTGCCTGTAGGGGCAAGAGCGAAAGAGAGAGTGTGCATGTGTGTGTTTGAGGAGTGAGAGGAAGAGAGGGAAGATGAGGGGGCCAGCGGAGGGAAAAGCAGAAGGGGGTGGTGGGGGGCGAAGGAGGGGGACCAGTGAGGAATGTAAATGGTGAGGGAGTGCTGGGGAGGGTATCTTTGTGTGTGTTTGTGTGTGTGCGCGTGCACTCACCGCGGGGTGGTCTTGGGAGAAGCTCTTATGGAGAAGCCCTGAGCTCCGACAAAACCGCCGCCGCTGCTGCTGCCGTCTCCCGCCTCCTGATCTGAACACAGAAAAAAAAAATCAATTGGAGGAGAACACGGACAGAAGACGTTTTTCTGTTGTTAGGATTAAATTGTGGAATAATGTTGACATGAGCATAAAAATGTGCAATTCATTTGTTATCTTTAAATGAATGCTCTACAAATTTTTGAGGGTTATAGAAGTTCATCTGTTTGTTCATATTATTTCTGTTTCCTACTTGGAAGTTCGAGTACTT
Source organism: Hemichromis elongatus (assembly GCA_015108515.1). Taxonomy (NCBI): domain Eukaryota; kingdom Metazoa; phylum Chordata; class Actinopteri; order Cichliformes; family Cichlidae; genus Hemichromis; species Hemichromis elongatus. The sequence goes on along the minus strand of VUQR01008680.1, from coordinate 8,016 downwards.
TTAATAATCAGAATACAGACCAGGCATAAACATAAGCATTGTTTCAGCATGAGGCTGTTCAGTCATTATTTGTCATATAGGAATAATCTTATATTAACCGTTTTGCACAATCTGCATAATATATGATGAAAAAAAATTAAAATATCCGCACGTACACACTGAGCCGGCTGAATATGAAGACAGTTTTGAATGTGAAAGTGCACTCACAATACTGTTTTCCGGTCATTTTTTTAAGCCAACAGTCAAGACAAAAACAAGAATAAAAAAACATGCTTCTTCACTTATTTAGGCAAGCAGACAATACAGACTGCCAAACAGCCCAGACATCCGTAACAATCCGGCTTTCCTGCTTTGTTTTCTATCCTCGGGCTCCGAGTGCTCACCTGTGTTTTAATACAGCCAGACTCACCGTTTATTCGTTTATTTCCGTTTCCTGCCAGAGAAAATTAGTCATTTAACTGTGGCTTGTAAATACACTTTTCCCCCTGCACTGTTGTATAGTGTTGTAATGCTTAAAAATCTATCATTCAAATGTCATGATAACAGCAGCGGTCTGACAATGTATGTCTTATAAGGAGCTTCACAGACTGATCAGCTACGCTGACAGACCGGAGACGTTTGCTAAAGTTTGACAATTTGTGATAAACACAGTTTTCAGCTCAAGACATGTTTCAAACTTCTCCTGCAGGAAATGACAGATTTGTCCTGACCTCAGCTGTAAAACATGGTTAAGTAGGGTGGATCTTCATCGCGCTGCAGAGCAGTTACACAGCCCGATCACTCCCAGTTAACTGTATTTGGGTTTCTTTCACTGGAATTTTTAAAAACACTTTAGTTATAAAAGCAAATATGTGACAGTTTGTGGAGTATTTAAAGTTAAAAGGCGGGTTAATTTTGGAAATACATACAGCAGTGGCAGTCTGCATGACCCAAGACACACTGGAATTTCACCCCAGGCGTACAACATTATTTTTCAAAAGCATAATTGTCCTCTGCCACACTAAAGCAAATTGCCGCTCTTCCTGGATTTATCCACTCTGGAGTATATTTTTTCAAGCGTACGGGATGATAAAAAGAAGTGAAGACAGAGGTCCTTTTTCAAGTTTTTCCTGTTTTCCCTCTGACCCAGACTACATGCGCTGCAATACTGTGGGCACTGCAATCTACAAAACTCGCTCTCTCTCTGTATCTCTTTCAAACACAGGCCTTCATTCAAACTGCATGTGCTTCCCTCTCTACCTTCTGTGAGAGTCTCCGTCTCTCCTCCCTCTGGGCCCCTGGCCAGACGCTTCTTTTCATTTTCCTCAGTGAGAGTAATGAATCACACATGCACACAGACTTTTGCATTTACACACTCACACAAACTCCCCTCTACTTAAGACAGTCAATCCCAGCTTTTACCCCCACCAGGTCACCACTCCAGTCCCTCGCTCTCTTCTTTTTCAAGTCCTTTTTTCTGTCGTAACCCTTTCCGTCCCTGGCACCTCCCCTCCAGACACTCAAAAGCAAAGAGAAACGGCTGCCAAAGTAAACAGGCTGCATGCATACAAACACACGCAGACACGCACACAACCACACACACACACACACACCTTGCACGTTTACGCTCACATGACCCTTACTAGTGGACAAACAGAACTTCATGCTTATGTAGCCACAGACACGTGTTCTCCATGTCTGTGTGCTTAATGTTATGGTAAGGAAATATCAATGTTCATTAAGGCTGCTTAATGATTATTTTCATTACTGGTTAGTGCAGCTCAATGAGGCAATAGGTCAATCAAGTGAAAATAAATCTGCCACTATTTTAATAATGAATCAACTTTTTTATGTCAAGATCCCAGAAATAGTCTGTTTCCAAATATGAGGGGGGAAAAAATACACACAATATTTGTTGCTGGGTTAATATCTGAACATTTCACCTTTTCCGCAATGAAAGTTTGCTGACGCTAAAGAAAAAGTAGCTAATCAGTAAAAATCACTGGCCTTCAATAATTTATACTACGTATGTTTATATTTATGTTTCACTTAAAATATAAATGGAGAACATTTACAATCGTCACATCTGAAAATGTGTAAAAGTCAGAAATGACTTTATATGGAATTACAAATTTAATTTAATTGCAAATTAAACACATTTCCAATATGTAATTGGAAACATTTAGTTTTACACAACAGCACAGTATACACACACACACACACACCTGAAACAACTTACAAAATTAAATATTGTACAAAATCTTTTTTTCTTCCTTAATTCAAAACCAAAACACAGTTGGATGACAACAGTGTATTCTTTTCTTTTTTAGAGCTTACAATCAAAATGTTCTTTTGCATTAATTATATATAAGGTTTGCTGAACACACTCAACCTGCCTAGTATGCCTGTGCATAGTTGGTAAAAACAAAAACGCTGCACTGACTTTTAAAAACATGTGATGTTAATAACTTGTCTAATCTTAAACTTGAAATGCATGATTTGCCATAAAAAAAAATGGTGCTTATAAAGTGAGTTAAAGAGATTTAGGTCTCTGGATCAAACACACACATGGACGCACGCATAAACAAATGCGTGCACACACACACGGCCCCGTGGCCCCCTGTCAGTCAGCCTGATTAGTGAGCTGACCTACGGGTCAGCCTGGATCTGGCTCTGATGACTGCTGACCGGCAGCAGGAACTGCTTCCTCCTCTCCACTCTTCATTCGCCTCTTTTCTCTTGCTTCTCGTCTCTTTGACCAACCAGATGTCTTGCATCAGGAAGCGGCTACTCTTGATTACTAAAGTCTCTCGTAACTCCCTCATCAGCTCTTCTGCTCTGAACAGACAGCACAAACTAACTTTCTCTGTACAGCCGGAGCTCCTGCAGGCTCCTGGAGGAGAATTTCCTCAAAAAGATCTATATTTTTTTCCCCATTTCTACTGTTTGAAGGTTATCAGAAGAAAAGGAGAAAAGAAAGGAAAATCCAAGTCGTTTAACTGGAACTGAGTGGGAAGGGCTTAAGAATAGCACTGACCCTTGACCTCTTTGCGGGATCAAGGGGGCATGACCTATCAATTATCTCCGTGTCCTTGTCACTCTCTCTCTCACACACATTTTTTTCCACATGCACACAAACAAACACGCATTGCTGCATAAAGCATTGCTGCTGTACCTGCTGGCGAGGCCTCGGACTGCGCGATGAGCGCTGCCATGGTCGAGTTTGGGTTCAGCCTGTTGCCAAACATGTGGGGGGGGGCCAGGTTGAAGACAGATCCCGGGAGGGCGCTCACCTGTGGACGGAGACAAACAAATAGTGACACATGAGACACGAGAAGCCACATTTTCTCTGTGATTTTTAGAATATAATGGCTAAACCAGCAGTTTTTAGATAACCGCATGATTGTTCTTTTCCACTGAACCATCTGAGAAGTCATGCTTGGGAAAAGCCAGCTAACCTTAAAAAAAAAAAAGGAAAAAAGAAAAAGAAAAAAGTGCCAACTGACTGCATGAAAGGCAAAATTTAAGCTGGCAAGACCGATTCCCTCTTGATCATAATCTCACGAATTTTGCAAGGATCCAGCTGTAAACTTTAAGAGTGAGAAAGAAAGTTTCCCACATTATAATCATGTGGCGATTCACGTCTTAGCTGTCCGAGTGTCCCAAGATTCGCGTTTTAAAACGTTGAATAATAAATGAATTAAACCTGGCACACAGAGTGAATTTATTAAAACAAAAACTGCTAAAAAATAGTCTTTAATTCTTGGATCATGATGATGACTTTTGACTTTTATGATAAAAAATACACTATTGCTAGTGTAAACACACTTTTTTATTTTTTAAACAATTAAAATATTTTTATAATGTAATGTATAAAATGCAACACGATAGCAAGAAACAGCTGTTCTGGGCTCAAATAGA
>VUQR01008678.1:0-10081 GCA_015108515.1 Hemichromis elongatus | reverse complement strand
ATTGTATAATTGTACACACCCACTGACATATTATTACTGTGTGCAAAACCCTGTCAAATCTGCCTCGGTGCTGTTTAAAAACTGTGGACAGAGGAGCAGCTGAAACAGAAGATTTTAAGACTAATTTTGAGAGACATTTTAACATGGGACTCTATGGAAGAGTTGGATGGAGGAGGCTGTGCATTGGTGACATTTATGAAAGAACCGTAACCTCCATCCTAATAACAATGACAATGACATTGGAGGAAAGAGGGCAACGATGGCTATGTTTTGAGGGTAAAATGATGACCCTAGGCCGAACACTGAGGACACAGCAGCAGTTTAAAGAGAAGATTTTAAAATTAATTTCTCCCCTGCTCCCACTCTAGCAGTTGGCCTGTCTCACTCTAACCTCGAGAATTCCGTGCCATACACACCCATTATAAACTCTGAAACGGGTGAAAAAGAGTATGAAACTTAAACTGGAGCTGAAGAAAAAGTATAACAGATATTGAAAAGATAAATACAAGTTCAATAGTTCAATGCCTTGGCTTCATTTTAAAGGTTGAATGGTCGCTCTAGGTGAATGTATGACAACGTAGAGTTGAAAGATGAGTAAGTTGAATTAAAATTTGAAGATTCTCCCATTGAAATACATTATGCAATTTTGTTAAATAAAGTTGAATAATTTAAAAAAAGAAGTTTAAAAAATTAGAAAAATGGAAGCAGTCATGTCCAAAAGAAGAGGAATCTAACGGTGGTTGGTTTTTCTAAGTTGAACGGTGTTGAAGGAGTTAAGAGTACTAAAAATGTACAGAAGATGGAAAAATACTAAAGATTCAAATTACAATACTGTAGATGCTTAATCAGCATCCACACTAATAAATAAATAAATACCTCTCAAGCTGTATTAAAAGCCAGGGAGTAGATATGTGTACGAGATAAGATTTAAAAAGATTAGACGGGCTCCTACCATTAATCTGCAGAGGTAAATCATACCACAACTGCAAACGCACAATCACCTCTATTAACCAGCCTCGACTTTGGTGTGGCCAAGAGCAAAGATGGTTTGGGAGTTCATGGCTGCCAGTGGCACTGTGACACTAGTGTTTCTGATGATGTGAACGAAGCAGCAGAATGATATCCCAGGGGTTCGGAGACGGACTCTGTGCTCACACCCAGCTACATGCAGTCACATTAATTGAGCTGCTTTCTATAATACAGATTACGCAACCCCTGAGTTTATTAAAGCAAAGAAGTGGAATATTCTTGAATGACCAAGTCAGTCAGCTGATCGTAACCCAACTGAGCAGTTCACTTGTTGAAGAGCAAACACAAACAAGGTCCACAAACAAACAGGAACTGGAAGCTGCTGCAGTAAAAGCCTGCAGAGCATTAAAGAGGAGGACGCCAGCATCTGGTGATGTCCGCTACTTGAACTGCAGGCTTCACCCTTGGCAAGCAAACGGTTTTCAATCAATTATTTTAATATTTTTTTATTAACATTTTATTTTGACTTTCACATGTAATTTGTCCAATTACTTTTTTTGTTTTGTTTTCGACTATGTTACAAATGTTCTAATTCCTCCAATTTTTAATGCAGTCTTTTTTTTCAAACCACTGAATTAAACTGAAAGTCTGCTCTTCAACTGCATGTGACTTGTTTCATATTGTGATGAATACAGAGCCTAAATTAGGAAAATGTTGTCTCTGTCGAAATATTTATAGACCTAACTGTCTATTCTTTTATTGTGAAAGTCTAAATGGGAAGTAATTGATATCAGTATTACATTAGTGAGAATAAGGTTAGGAACCCACTGTGCTTATAGAGTGAAACCGTAAGAATCCCCATTTGTGCAGCCTTGATTTGTATGAATGTAAACTGGATAAGTACAAAAAAGTGGAGTCAATGAGTCGAAGGAAGCATTTGAAGTGTGTGTTGGCGTGTGTGTGTTTAGGAAATGGCGAGTATGGAGCTGAAGCAGATGAGAGAGGCTCTGACAAGAGAGTCCATCAGAGAGCATCAGCTTTCCAAGGTTGGAGGAACTGAGACAGACATGTTTATCTGCAGCAAGTGTCACGGAAAGAGCTGCACTTACACGCAGGTACGGGCAAATCTCCAGGCTGATAGTTGGTGTTTTCTGGCCAGTTTTCACCACCTTATTCTCGTGTTCAGGTGCAGACGCGCAGCGCTGATGAACCCATGACCACGTTTGTTTTGTGTAACGACTGCGGCAACCGATGGAAGGTAAGGCCCCTCGGCTCGAACCCTTTGGGATGTCGAACTCCAGGCCCCGAGGGCCGGTGTCCTGAGGGTTTTAGATCTCACCCTGGGTCAGCACACCTGAATCACATGATTAGTTCACCCCAACTGGTCGCAGCAGATGGCCCCGCCCCTCCCTGAGCCTGGTTCTGCTGGAGGTTTCTTCCTGTTAAAAGGGAGTTTTTCCTTCCCATCGTCGCCAAAGTGCTTGCTCATAGGGGGTCATATGATTGTTGGGTTTTCTCTGTATGTACTATTGTACAATATAAAGCGCCTTGAGGCGACTGTTGTTGTGATCTGGAGCTATATAAATAAAATTGAATTGAATTGAACCAGGCCTCTGGAGAACTACAAGACATGTTGAGGTGGTCATTTAAATCAGCTGTGTTGGATCAAGGACACATGTAAAACATGCAGGGCCTGGAGTTCAAGACCCCTGCTTTAGCTGATATTAAAGACGAATACATGGGACACGTGGAATGGCATTGACACCGATCAGTGTTACAGACAGTGCTGTATTTGAAATATTTAGGACCATTACAAAAGTTTCTCTTCTGCAAGTATTTGACAAATAGCTAATTGATCTACTGTCTTCCTCATCATTCCTTCAACTTCTTAGAGGTCTCCACAACAGTCACACCAACCCTCTGCATATCTTCCTTCAGTACATCCATGCATCTTCTCTGAGGTGGGGCTTTCCTTCAGCTGTCCTCTGCACTGTCTGTTGCTTTCAATGGTTGAGTTCAGGTTTGCCTCCATGTGACTGAAAAACAGTGGCCGAGCTTCATGAAGGAAAGTCGTGGTACCAATCTCTTGCCAGATGGTGGCAGCAGAGGCTGAACTACAGCTTTTCCCTCTCCCTCTCAGCTCTATCTGCATGTAACCCCCCCTCGAATTGGCTGATTTAGCTGCTCACTGAGATCAAAGGGAAGCAAAGTGAAGCAACTAGTTAGTGAAGCTGGTGATTTATGAGAAGAGCAAAACTTAAGTTCAATTCATTTTATTTATAAAATGCCAAATCACAACAACAGTTTCTTCAAGCCGCTCAAAGCTACAAGATTTCAGTTACAGATCTGTACTTGTTTGGTGGTTGTTGTTTTTTCCACTGAGCATCTGCCTGATTTCTGAGGTACTGAGATTCATTATCTCTGTTTAATGCTAGGTGACAGTCTGATCTGTTTTTTGTTTTTTTTGTTTCCTGAGTGTTTCAGGTTTCTCTGCATTGGGTCTGAATTTAGTTCAGTCTGATTAGGGTCTCTCTCTTTTTGTCTTTCAGTTCTGTTGAAGAGGAGCTGGCCGTTTATTCTTCTGTCAAGAAGCAAATTGAATTTATTGAAATTGATTTTTCTTTTTTTGGTGTAATTTCTTTTTATATATCAAACTAAATGCTGCGATATATTTGGAGAGATAAAAGCCAGCTAATGTTGTCCATTGGTTGAATTGGTTTTGTATTGATGACTGAAAATTATTTTCTGAAGCTAGAAGCTTTGAGCCTGATTCAAATCACAGCTCATAGAAGCGGTGTGCATTTCTCAGCCATGATGTGCTCAACATATTAAAGCTACTTTTGGATGAAGACAAATCACTGTTTTTATTGTTTTGGCTAACATTTTAGATATCACCATCATCAAGAAAAAGGAAAACCATCCCCGCCCCCTGCTGGAGTTGTAAGCAGTCTTTCTTTTTAAATTTCATTTGAACGGCAGAATCTCAACCAAAAATCTGGAGAAACACATTAGATACAAATTGAAAACTGATTTAGTTGTTTTTGTGTGAAATAAGTATTTGATCCTTTACAACCCAGCCAGAATGCTGGTTCCCACTGTAGACCTGCCCAAGGCTGGAATGAACTAAAGGGTGACCACCAAGAAGTTGGGGAGGAGTTGACTTTGATTATTCAGAAATATTAAATGGTCATCAGCTGCTCTCAGTCTGGACCAAGATCTTGCTTCATGGGGAGAGGATGTTCATGAGATGATGGACTGAAATGTTCAAGCAGGCCCATCTGAAGTTTGCAGTGTACATCTTTCAGATGGGCCTGGCGAAAAAGTGCTGCGGTCAGATGAAATCAAACTCGGCTCTACCCGCCATGTTGGAAGTATGACCCTAAGAACAGCAACCCCGCAGTCGGGCACACAGATGGAAACGCGATTTAGGTTGTTTTTCTGCTGGAACAAGACATCCTAAAAGGACAAGGCCATGTACCATTTTAAAATCTTGGACCAGAACCTTCCTGAAGATTGGTTGTGGGGGGGTTTTCAGGGAGGACGGTAACCTTAAACATAGCACCGAGAGAACAAAGGACTGGCTAAAGACGAAGGACCAGAATAAGGTATCATAAACGCTCCTGTCCTTCCAAAGGACAAGAAACTGGCCAGTCTCCTGTCCTCAGGTCTATTAAGAAGTCTGTGGTTAGAGCTGAAGCTTTGAGTTAATGTAGAATATTTTCTATCTCTCCTTTAAAACGAATCGGAGACTAGTTCTTTGTGGGAAAACTTTCATCAAATAATCACTTCCACACTGTAATTTCCCAAACAGTTGTTGTAAGTGCCGGTATGATGTTATCACCACTTGGGTTTGATTCTAATAAATGACTATATGTAGTAATTTCTGTCAAATCTCAGTCACTATGTAGGTTGGACTGGCTTCCAATCTAAAAAAATGTTGTGATTAATGTGAACTGAGAAGAATTCAGATGTTTACATGTTATCGCTAATTAAAAAAAAAAAAAAAATCTTTACAGTTGTTTAGCTGAGTATGATTTTTGGCTCATTGAGGCGATGAACGATGACTTCGTGCAGTGTTGGGGTATCGGCATTGTCTCTCCGTCACACTTCAATGATGGTCAGTGAAAATGAGATGAATTTGTCTTTGGACTATTTGTAGAGTTACTGTAATCCTCTCCTCTTTGGATTGTAATTCCCATCATTAGTTTGTGCAAAACAGTCAATGAATGACAACAAATCTTCTTCCTCTACCTGACTGGTTACAGTACCAGTGAACCCTGATGAGCTAATCCTGGTTAAATCATCCCTGAAGGTGTCCTCCTCTTCAAATTCAACACTAATATTTACAGAGACTCTGGAAAGGTTTTTCCATGGACTCTTCACAAATATTTTTCAGGCCATAACTGAAAAATGCCCCAAAATGTCAAGGACAAGTCTAAACGGATGAGGCTGGTTGGCTGATGTGCATCACACTGCCACCATCACTGTTTAGTATGCCTATCTAAACTCGCCTGAACAGGATAACGCGCTGTGGCGTTCTCGCTTTCCAGACGTTAAACAGCATTCGTTTGAATAAATTTTGGCGTTGACACTATTCCACGAAGCTTCCAGCCAAAGCCGGTATACAAAAAGCAGAGGCCTTATGCTGTTCTTCTAAATGCTGCTGGTGTTTGGATGTGTGTTGACAGGTAGGATGAAGAGTGGTGGGTATGTAGAGCTGTGAAGGATCCTGTTTGATGTGGAAACACAACTGAGTTCTTTCCATACATGAGACAGAAAACTGATGAAGAAAAACAAGTTTACATTTTTAAAAACTTGCAAATTTCACAGGAAAAATATGTACAAATGAAACTTTTCACATAATCTGTGCTCAATGGGGGGAAAACTCTGAGAGATGAAAGATTTGAAGAGGTTGGTTCATTATTTCCTTTGTGTTCATCGAAACTTTATTAAATTGTACTCTTGGCTCCTGTCGCGTTCTCAGAACTGTTTATTAGAAAGTGTCTGACTTTAGCCCAGCAGCAAAGACGTTGTGTCCTGGGCTCCAAATATCTGAAGGCGTCAGGCGTCATGTCATTCTGGACATGAAGCCGAGGATCAGGACTTTTTCACAGAGTAATTCAAAGCACGCAGCAGCAGATGAATGACTGAGCTGTGGATGTTCGTCCTGTCCTACAGTGGGGTTTGTCGCCATCCTTCACAGAGCCTCAGCATGAACTTTACTGGGAACAATTTAACCCTTCCTGTGCTGATGACTTTATATTAGCGCTGTAGCAGACCGTGTTCTATATATCCAGGCTTCGTCTGTGTTGGCTAAATGTACGACCCCAGTGAGAGATGACAGGTATCATGATTAACAGCCTTCTCTGTTAAGCCGGGCTCTCTGCTTCAGGGTTTGGGTCTGCTCGCATAAAAAAAAAGGTATTTGACACATCACGTCAATCTTGTTTCATATGAAATGATTCCTGTGATTGCCCCGTGCTCAGAGGCTTTATCAGATGATGATGATAATGATAAATAAAAATGCAACATCTCTGGAGAAAAACTCTAACGGTAAAATAATCTGAGAGATGAAGCAGCAGAAACTGGTTAATCTCAAGATTTGAATTACTTTGTGTCAGTGTTGTTTCTTTAAAGCTGTAAGACTTGAACCATCGGCGTTTCCTCGGGTCTCAGGTCCATCATCACATCAGCTGGCCTGATGTCACCAGCCCTGCAAACACTGTTGATCATTAGGTTTTCCTCTTCACCGAGGCCCAAGGTTGGAGCCATTTCAGAACACGCCATATCACCTTTAGATGGAAACCAGCGGGCTACGACCTTGACATGGTTCATGAAAGCTGTGTGTGTGTTGGTGCTGCTGGTCAGTTATAATAACAGGGTGTGAGCCCATAGCTTTTAGAGCTGGAGTGATTCAGTCCTTGGTGTTCACACAGGTGTGAACGCTGTCTAAACAGGTCATTTCTGTCACAAAATGAGCAGCCTCTCGTTGGAGTTTTCCGTTTATATTTGTACAATTAAAATTGCAGTTTAAACAAAATAGAAAATAAATAACATCAACAATATGAAGAGAACTGCATCGAGTGACCGGTCCGCTGAAGATGGAGGCGTCTCCTCTTTGAACCTCTGGCCCCTGCCTCCATCTACAAACACCAGCGTTCCCATGAAGCGCTGCAGGAAGCATCCGCCTCACATCATGGGCTGCTTTTTTGCACCTGGGATTTCCTCCCGCCCCCCCTTCCTGAATGGACCAACCACAGATGTGCCCGTTGGCCTCCTGTAGCTAATCAGGAGCCACAGACAGTGGTGAGGTCAGCAGCAGCAGCAGCGCCTAGGTAGGCAACCCCGGTGTGTGTGTGATACTATACTTACAGGGCCTGTTATAAATTTGTTAAAAACACAGATGTGAGATCATAAAGGGTTCACGTGATGGCGCTGTACGTCTGACTTAAAGAAGATAAACTTCCAACTTCATCTGTGCGTTATTCTTGGTGGTAAACAGGCAAAAGTTCTCCATCCGTACAAACAGAACTGCCCCGTGACGATTTTTAACATCGTCTTCTGGTCTGTGACACGAGGCAGACCACATGTTCATTTATTCCCACACAAACCTCCGCCTGCAGCTTTGCACTCTGTACATTTCATCTCTCAGTGATAGTAGTTTTTGGTTGTAGACATCAATAATAATCATCATTATCATCATTAATGATTATCCATTTATGAACTTTAAAATCACAGTGGTCACGGCACCTTCGTTTACAGCAAAACTCAAATCTGTGTCTCTCTGGCCATTAATGGAAAGAATGTATTGGTTATTGAACGGTCCATGTAAGTAAAGTAACACAGATTCTGTGTGTGTTTTCTAAACTCCAGTGTTTTTATTGCTCTGTGTGTGTGTGTGTGTGTTGGATGTAATCAGTCTCATTTGGTCATCCTCTTCTGGAAAAACCAGGATGAGGAGAGACCACGACAAACAAAAGTAAGGGAAATGTTCCACATTCAGCTCTGTGATATAAAATATTCATGTGGTCGTTTGTAAATCAGTAGTTGGGGGAAGCGACGCCCCCCTGTGGTCCCAAGTAAAGTCCTCGATTCAGCAAACTACCAAAGATAAAGTGTCTGAGGAAGCGTTGTGTTTCCAGTTCAAAAAGAGAGAAAGGGAACAACGCAGCATCCAACCTTTTCTTTGACCCCATCATTCCTGAAGCACGAGGTGGTCGAGTCAGCTGGCTCTTGAAAGGAGGTCGACTCAGAGGGGCAAGGCTGGTAAAAATCCACAAAGAGTCGATGGCACACATGAATATTTTTCCCTCTGAAAACACAATCATCCCAGAAAAGCTTCAGTGTCATTCCCTGGTGCACTCTTTGTGAGAAACATGAACCGAAGCGGAGGTTCACCGTGACAACGAGGAGGAGGAGAGGATGGAAGGAGGAAGGCAGGAAAGGATCCGGGATCGGCTCAGTCCGATTTCAGATGAAAACTCATAAATCGCCTAAAATCAATAAGTTAAAGTTCACTGCTATTACAATTCATCTGTTTACTTTGTTAATTTCAGCTGCTTAAGAAGAGCTCACAGCCTCGCTGAGCTGAAACTGTTAGTCAAACGTTCTTTAGTCAGGAGTTTGTCTAACATTTAACCGGTACTTTTTAATCACTGCTCTTTTATAAAACATTCAGAGTAGGATGTTTTCTTTCCTCATCATGAAAAATCTGAGATTAAAATATATTTTTCCCGAAAAATAAAGTTTCAAGATTATTGCACATAAAAAGCTCTAATAAAGGCCTGATTAAGATTTCAAATTTTGGAAAAATATTTTTTTCTATTTTTAGTTTCCACTGATTTTTTTTTCTTGTTTTCAAAATGATCATTTTCCACATTACGAGAAGAGAACTACAAAAAAAGAAATGAAAAGAGATAAAGAGCAGGAGTGTAAATAACGGGAAAAAACAGGAAAAAGAAGAGACGATGAAGACGAGTATGTGGGAAGACTCGAGAACTCAGGATGGAGTGATGATTGCTTCGGATGGAGGCGGAGTGCAGGTTGGATGAAGATGTTTAGGAGTAGGACTCAGAGGGCATACGGGGGCCATCGTGAATGAGTGCCTTGTAGATGTTGGAGGAGAGGAATCGTGGGTAGGAGTCCCTGTGCATCAGCGTGTAGATCTGCAGCTGGGCATCCTCAAAGGTGTGTGACGTCGGGTCCTGCATCTTCCTGTTGATCACCTCTCGAACCCGAGCATCCAGACTCACCTGCAGGGAAAAAACAAACTTTGGTGCAACAAACCAGTTGAGGTTTCACTACATAAAGAAACAGTCTGATTACTGAGCCAGCCCAACCTCGAGGCACGAGTGATAGAAGGTCACAGGAGGGTCTTCGCCTGTCACACATTTAACAGCGTTTTTACTGGTAACAACCTTGCTGCTAAACCCAACCCGGAGTACTGTAATGTCTCGTCATGTCTTAATCATGTAAATGACATTAAAAATCTTGGACGTTGTCTTCAGGAGCTGCGTACCCAAACGTATAGAGAGGGTCTCCTGTGAGACACCAAGATAGCTGTTTGCCATTCCTGGACTGTGCCGGGCACATTAAAGGGAAAGGAAACCTCAACACTGAAGTTTACCTGAAGCCCAGTACCTCCTCACTGACTCCCATCACCCTCTGGAACACAAACTTGGAGTAATCAGGACCCTACAACACAAAATGTTCCCTCCAAGCCTGAAGGGACAAAGAAGGAACACACACATGTAAAGGAAGCTCTAAAAACATGTGGGTATCCTAACTGGGCCTTCATCAAGTCAGCAAAGACACACAGAAAAGAAGATCAGACACCAGCGACGGAGGATAAGAAAGACAAACGCAACAATATTGTCATCCCCTATGTAGCCGGAGTATCAGAGAAACTCAGGAGAGTCTTCTCCAAGCACGACATCCCAGTTTACTTCAGACCCAGCAACACACTCAGGCAAAAACTGGTTCATCCCAAAGACAAAACTCCCAAACACAAACTCAACAACGTGGTGTAGCTGTACAGTGTAGCGAGGAATGCCCAGACCTCTACATTGGAGAGACCAAACAGCCACTGCATAAACGCATGGCACAGCATAGA
>VUQR01008676.1:8445-22823 GCA_015108515.1 Hemichromis elongatus | reverse complement strand
TCTGCAAAAGAATTTTTAATTCTCCATAGTTGATGGATGCAGAATTGCACAGTGCACAGTTCCACTGGACTTGAGTGGATTGTATTTGTTGCTGATATAGTTTTATTTTTGAGTGCCCAGCTCATATATACTTTTAAAAAGGAGAGTGTAAATGTTACTGGACATTCTTGTGGAATTGCCACTGAATCATTTATGTTATACTTTGTTATTGCTACAAAAGAATATTTATTTTATTATTATTTTACATTTACAACTTGTTTTTTTTCTGGGGTCCTCGTGGCACCCCATCGAGGAGCAGTAGGCTGTGGATCTCTTAAGATCTCACTGTTGGGTTTGTAAGGTCACGCTACTCCTACATTTCTGTCTTGTTCAAAGATAAGATATAAAACAAAGTTCAAAGCTAATCGACCTGTGTGTTCTCCTTTTTTAAAAATAAGAATCGATAAAGAATCGAATCGTTAAACAGAATCGAAAATGGAATCGGAATCGTGAAAATCTTATCAATACCCATCCCTAGTGCCACGGTGCAGATGAAGGATTTTTAAGATGTTCTTGTCATTGTTTAAGTGTTTGTTGTGCTCTGATGGTAAAGACTACAGCGGAGGCCATGCTCAGCAAACATTTGAAACCAAATGAAACAATGTACCATGTCGTAACCCAAGGAAAAAGTACTCACACCTGACTGTTGGTTAGGCATGTTGTTAGCATGATCGCAGCCCAGTCCTTGTGGGATTTAGCCACTGGTTCAATACCACATCAGCACTCCTGCAAAGCTGTCGACCAGGCCACAGTTTTCTTGATTGCAGCATCAACACGCTGAAATAAAACAGGATATGTGTTTGTCCTTCCACCTGCCTGCCAGGCTGATAACTGAAGAACATTACTGTAGCAGCACTGTTCTTACTGAATGTGGTACAATGATACATTACATTACTGTATTACTGATAAATATTATATTATGTTTATAGTAATGCGTCACCAGTATTCCTCTAAACAAGCGTCTCTTAATAAAGATTTCAGGAGTTTGGGACTTTTCTCTGTTAGCACCTCCAGACTGTTAGCTGAGTCTATGATGAGTGTCTGTGGCCACACAAAGCTAATTATTTAGCCTGCGTCTGTGTAAACATCCAGTGTATATACAGTATGTGAATGTGTGTGTCTCCAGACATTAGTGTATATACAAACCTCGTATTTGTGTTGCTCTGGTTTGTTGGTTTTTGCTGCACATTTTCAACACTTGTTCTTTAAACTGATTTTATTCCCTCTCCAGTTTTACACAAAGCTTTTGATTCTTGTTCAAACACACATCAGTTGCAGTCATCGCTGACACCTGTAACACATTCTGTTGTGTTTTTAATCCACTGTGTGTATTTGTGACTTCCTCATTATTTTTTATCATCATATCTCTTGAGTGTAACATGAGTCATGACTCAGTGGAATAATTTTAGTATTTCCTGTATGTGTATTTGTGACTCTTCATGTTGAGACATCCTCGCTGCTGCCTTCGTACTCATGGGCAGAGCGTCAGTGACACCCCTGGTTAACCACCGTGACGCTGTCTCACAAACAGTGTGGGACATTTGTGCTCACAGAGAAAACCTGCAGGCCTTAAAAATCGCCTATGAACTTCCTTCTCTGCCTGTAGATACATCCATGTTTTTGTTTTTAATATGTTGCTTTGTCAGACACATTTAGATGTTTTCATTAGACCTTCACGTAGGAAGGGCGACAAAGAAAAGATGCAAACTCGTGTCAGATGATGTCATTGGTTCAGCATTCAGAGGGTTGAGGCATCTCAAGGAGACCAGAAAATATGTGGAAGGAAAAAGGTCGAATGAAGCAATAAGAAAGTAAAAGGTACACAGACGTCCTGAATGAGCAGGTGTTCTGCATCGAGAAACTAACAGGAAACTAGCAAAGCAAAGCTGACAAGCGTTACCACAACATTTTTACACATGCATTTCATTAATACATTTCATAAACGCACAGCAAACTGCAGAATGCATATTTTTTAAGAAGAACTAGTTGCTTGAGAACGCTGGACAACAGGAGTGAGAGGAAAGATGATGTGACACAGTGACCTGAATATCTATAGGCAGCCAGTGGACTATGTGCTGGTTATTTACTGACTTTAACTCGAGTCGCACCTGCAACTTTTTTCTTAAAACCTCTAAAACCTGAGACCAGTGGTTTTCCTGTTTGTTTTTAGCTGGTTTTTGGTCGCATCAAAGATTTGTCTTCTGTTTGCTGCCCTGTTTTGTTCTTTAAAAGCAGCCCCACTTTACATGAACTTTAGCATCATTTCTTCTGAAGTAACATTTGTTGGTTTTAAATTATTTACAGTAACAAGCTGACTCGTTTGCTTCTTTTGGTTAAAACAAAAAGGCTAACGCTTCACAGTAAGAGACAAAGTCATCGGGGGTGGTTTGCAGTTAAGGGCAAGCTGAGAAATGGTGAAGGGGTTTCTGTGTCAAGTGCTGGAGTTCAAGCATGCTGGAGCTGTTGATGTGTGGGGGAGGGTGGAGCAGGAGACTGAATCGCTGCAGTGATATGGATGCTGTATCAGTCTGGGGTGAAGACAGAACTGAGGTTAAGACAAACCTGCTGCTTTACAGGTCAATCTACATCCTGCCCTCAACCGTGAACATGAGCTGTGTGACCAAAGGTGGTGGAAACAATGAGATGATGGGAAAAGATTTCAAAATCAAAGGAAAAGGCTTAAAATAGACCGTATGTGAGGCAGTACAAGGAAGGGAAGGAGCAGAGAGACAGATTGAGCTGGAAAGGATGTGCAGCAGATGGAAATTTGCTAACAAGAGAAAAGAGCTTGTAGAGATGATGGGAGGAGGACTTTGAGGAGCTCCTAAATGAAGAAAATAAGAGAAAGAGGAGGATGGAAGACAGCGAATTGGGAAGTGCAGAGCATTAGTAAGGAGGAAATGAGTGCAGATATGAAGTGGATAGAGACTAGAAGATGACATTCCTGTGGAGGTGGAGCAATGTGAACTTTACAACTAGACAGTTTAACACAGTGAGAAGATTTGTACTGGTATTGGTACAAGAATAGAGCTGATGTGCAGAGCTGTAGTAACTCCAAAGGGACAAAGCAGGTGAGCCATGAGTTGGTTCGAGCACCTGACCAGGATGCCTCCTGGCTTGTTCAGGGGCATTAAAATGGGAGGAGGCCCCATAACACAGTGGAGAGATTATTTCCACCGGCTGGCTCATGGCACATCCAGAAGAACCTCAGAAGGCCACGAAAGGGACTGGTGGTGGCTCCTGGGCCTGGCAGATAGAAGTGAAGAAGTTAAAGAATTTAAAAGGAGAGGGAGGGCGGGGCAATTAAACGAGAACAAACAGCTGGGAGAATGGGGGGACATGTAAATATGAGAACAGGAAGGAGCGTGTTTGGAGGCGTGGTCCCGCTCCTGAAATTCAGATACTTAATCTCCAGACAGAGAAATAATGAATCAGGAATGTTCTAATAGTTAACAAGCCAAACATTGATTTTCTTACAATTCCTGATCCAGGTCTTTATTGTAGATAAGGATCCAGGTGGAAGATATAGTAGTGAATCATTAGGCAGTGATAAGTTTAAACTTAACTTCATTTTGCTCCTGAGGTCTCCGGATTAACTGAGATCCAAACCCTCCAACTTTATTCTCCTTATCAGTACAGGATCCTACTGAGCTTTTCATCAGGACACAGGCCTTTGTACCAGCCTGTCATTCAATGAAGGTGAAATTCAATGGTTTCTTTCAGGTCTGTTGCTAAAGTTTTACAGCTTTTAAAATCAGTGTTTGGAAGATGATCGCAGAGCAGCGATTGGGATAAATATTCACACCAGCAGCGTCATAGTACAATGAAGTGATCGAAGTCGTAGTAGTAAAAATATTAATGCCTCCATCCTTTGATTGTGCGCTCATGAACAAAGCTGTGTACGTGATGTTTCCACTTGCATTGATCTGTACACTGACACATGTGGAAGTCGTGCACGTGCAGGCTCGGGTTATTACCGCCAAGCAGGAGGAGGAGATAACGACGCAGGTTTCAAACGCTGTTACAGTGAAGCCCACGTAATACCTCACACCTGGGTCCGCCCACTGTATACATTTTCCTCGTGCTACCCTCCTTCTGTCCCCCAAGGATGAACTCAGGGCGATCAGTAAAAACCAATCAAACACACGCCGACCCAAACAAATCTAATGCCTTGCCTTCCCACTGGGTGCTTATCTCTCAGGTCATGTGCTGATCTGAGGGGATGTTCTATCTCGTGACCTTTAAACTTACACAGCATATGCTAAACATTTACAGACAGTCAGAAAATACATTCAGATACACACAGGAATGCTTAGAAACTCACACAAACTTATATATATATATATATCACTGCACAGTACGAATGTTAACCTCCAGTTGAGCACACCTACACACCCACGTCACCGCCCACCTGGTCACCTAGTTTTTCCTATCGTGGAGGAGGAGCAGTGTGCGCTTCTTGTTTTCATGTCAGCCTGCACGTTTCATCTCTGCTGGGGCTTGTCTCCTCTCCACGCACAACAGTAATTATAGATAACTATATATTTCTTTGCTTCTTATTCCGTATCAGCTTGTTCGTTTATCTGTATGTAGGAGAGCTGTTGTAATTGTAACGGCATTGTGCAGAATTCAGACTGATCTAGCACACTGGACTGGTTTCAGGTAGCCTGATGATCAAAGTGAATGCGCTCTGTGTGGCCAAAAAAACTTACTCAACTTAACTCAGGAAATGCTTTGATAATATACAAGTCATCAAAAATGAAGCCAGTTCAGAAATGCTGAGCGCTTCAGTTCCTCTAATGTTTATTGAACAATGATCCAGCGATGAATCAGTGCCCACAGACTCATGAGCCCATCGACATTAGAGGAAAAGAATGAAGAATTTAAAAGGCTTCCGGTGTGTAACCAACTAGTATTACTTAAGTTGACTAGTATTGGTTTAAATTGCTAGTTAGACATTTAAGTGTCTAGTGGTACACTAGAGACAATCCTAGGGTGAATTTTGGAAATTGATTAATTTGAGGTTAACTTTACTTTTACTGGCTTTGGTTTTGTCATGTTGTGATGTGGTGATGATGTCCTATAAGCAGGAGGCGATGGGTGGGAGAGAAGTTTGGGGTTTTGTAGGAAAATAAATTCGGGCATGGTCTGCATATAAATGAACTGAGAGGAAGGAGATAATCATTGTTTGTGCTACATGTCCTTATTTGGCTGTTCTGAAGGTTTTTTTCTCCCCCCTCTCCCATGAAACACAACCTTCAGACTGGGGCACTTCTGTCATGATTAGGATTCGTTGTATTTATATAGAGCTTTTCTAGTTTTATTGAGCACTCAGGGTGCATTTAAACGAGGAGCTACGCTGACCTTGTACCAAAGATATTCAGATGTTTATCCTGTAAACACTTTGCATATGATAAATCTATAGCAGTTTGATGTGTAATTAGTTTAATATGCCTGTCTTTGGACTGTAGGATGGCAATACAGGCACAGCGAGAGCTAGCACAGTCCACATCTGGGTGCCCCAGTTTACCAGGAGACTCCAAAGCCTTTGGTGTGAACAAGTTGGCCAAATTTCTTTAATTTATAATGAGAGCAATCAGACGAGGTGAAAATTAAGGCTGAAAGGGCTGATTTTATCTCTTTGTGTCTGAGAGGTTTGGATTTGTTTTTGTGGCCTTACTATCACCACATGGGAGGTTCCTGTCATGTCCATTGCATCATTCCTGTCCACTCCTGGATGTGGTATGGACGCCGCTTATATTTGACCAGCACTGGACTCTGAGCTGCACGTGAGCTCGGCCGCACATTTCTTAGCTGCTAGTGAAACTATATGATAATATAAACAAAGTGATTTTTCAACAGGAGCGTTTAGCATTAAGCTTTAAGGCATTAACAAAATCTAGATTATAGTGAGAATTCAGAAGAATGAATTTGTGTAACCAGATAGTATTTCTTGTCTCAAATAGTGAGTACAACAACTTTAATGTCCAATGTTTAAAGAATTACTCAGACACATCTCCCTATAGCCAGGCGTCCACATATGTGGACGTCACATTTTGGGTTGTCTAGACTAAAATACTAAATTGTGCTCTACAAGGGCCTGATATCCACTTACGAGGACATTATACTGACACTGCTCTATCGAAATTTTAAACAAATTGTGCATCTCATTTTTATCAGAAACAAAAATCAGGTAAGAAAAAAAATAAATCTGGTAATTCTTTGTTTTTACATTCATCGGGTCCCGATATGCCCAAATATCAAAGAAAAATTAAAAATGCATGCCATGGAAGAGTTCGGGTCTTAGGAGGTTAAAGGCAAGCACACAGAAACTAAAGCTACTTGTTTTGTGTAGATGATGTCAGGTATAAACCACAAAACAATTATTATCAGCTATGAAGTGTCTCGTCTGGGAGAGCCTAAAAACCAGAAGCTGAAAATGAGCATCATTAAGAACATCAGTTTCTGCACTTTCACCAAGTGGACGATGAGGCCTCAGACATGATACAGTAATGTGGATTGGCCTGAGACCCCTTCTTAGTCCTCTTTCTCCCTTCCCCGGTAGCACTATTGAATAATCAGTGTCCTTGAAAAGCTTTTCCACCTGGTGGAACGAGGCTTCTAACCCAAGGCTTACACCGGTTTGAGTGAACAGTAAGTTGTCTTCAGCACAAAAGCCCTGCGGGTGGGGTGTCTAGAAGCCAATTTGTATGTGCTTTTTACATTTGCATATAAAAGGTCCTGAGCCTTGTCTCCCCTCTTTGCGCCATCAGCAGTCATTCAAATGTTATCTGGAGCAGAGAAAGACAATGAGAAGGAATGACTGAAACCTCCAGATAAGAACGAGAATGTGTCTGGCTGTTTTCTAACCTTGCAATAATAAAACACATTACACCCCACGCTGCTTCTGCATTAGCATAGAGGACATTCTTGTGAAAGAATGGGGTTAGGGTTAACCCTAACGCTTTTTTATCCTTTCATAAAACCGGTAAAGGGGTGATGTTGATGGTGATGTGACGCCGCCTGGATACTGGAATCAGAGATGTGGCTGCTCTGGCTGACCTGACTGACTCACAGCCGGACTCTTTGGCTGTTTGTGCAGTTTTAAGTTTTAAGTGGAAATATCTATCAAACAAAATGATTTGCTGTGAGGTTATTATGAGTGGTTTGTGCTACAGTTTTAATGAATGAAACTTGGGTATTTTATCAATATGTTTCTTGGCAAACATCTGTGTTACACACATACTGTCTATCACTGTAAATCCAAAGCTCACCCTTGACACTAAAAACCAAGCTGGTCAAAGCTGGTCTCCTTTATCTTGCTAAAACAGCCCTGACCCATCGGGGCATGGTGATACCGTCACACTGCCTCCGATGGCTTGTCTTCTTCCCACAGTGCATTCTGTTCGACCATCGTCAAACTCACTCAAATCCTTTTCGTGTCCATTTTAGTGCACCAACCACACCAGCCTTGAGGCCAAAATGTTTACTTACCCCCTCATATGTCCCACCCACTAACAGGTGCCATGATGAAAAGATAATCAGATAATCATCACCCATCAGTGTGCGAATGTTATGCCTGATGGTGATCAAGATGTATTTCAGGCACAAGCCCCCTGGAGGCTATACTCAAAACAAATATGACGCCTTTTATTTTAAACTTTAGGTATTGATGTTTTTCCATATCACTGAGGACCTCGGACAGCGGAGGAAGACAACAGGAGAAAGAGGAAGGAAACAACAACTTATGAGTGGGAGCATAATTGCCTAAATATGTTATTTGTTTGGCAAAAAAGGCATAAAAAACCTATAGCTACTTCATTTTCCCCTTTACTTTAAATTCTGTCTGACATGTTCTGATGTCAGTGAGGTCAGTCAGTACCTGATCACAGCTCTCAACTGCTTATTCTGCGCCCGAATGCACAGCTGATTTTTGTCCAGTCAGTCGCTCACACAGAAAGCCAAGCAAGATTATTGCAACAAATTCTTGACTGTTAAATAACGTTTTAAACACGTTTAGGCCATTTAAGTTTATCTACATGTCAATTTTGATTTGTTCCATTGCACACCTATCATGCAAAGCTGTAGTGAGTAATCAGTTAGCACAGAGGGGGAATAAAAGTGTTATAAACTACATGGCTGCATAACCACTCCATAAGCTGGACGTGTATGAGATCATACTCTGTTTAAGCTCTGCTTTAACTGTCAAAATGTATCATAGACGTTAGAAATGATGGAGGAAGACTCCACCAACGAGAACATGACAAAGTGCAGACGTGCAGTTGATAAAAATTCTTTCGTTTTCATTTGCTCATTTGAATTGATCACATCTGCCGAGACAGAGTGCAGAAGAATGTAAACAGGAAAACCAAATGAAGAAAAGGAAATGAGAGCAAACCGTGCAATAAAAGGAACCTACGTACCTACACAGACAGAATGAAGAACCGATGGGCAGAACGAGTTTGTTTACGGTGATCCTTCAGGAAATTACAGGTTTAAAAGGAATGTGGTTCCATGAGCCAGCAGGTGGAGGAGAGCTGGAGCCCAAAGCCAGGTTGACTTCACAAGCTGATACTGGATCAGCTTTTCAATGTTTATGCACTAAAGCCCCACAGTGAGAAATGCAGGAGCAGGGTGGTGATTCTTAAGGAGACCTGCAGGTCAGACTCAAGCTGCAAACCTGCACACCGAAAAGGAAAGCTCCATACAGTACATGAACACGTAGAGTGGGCTTGATTTCATACATCCACTCAGTTTGTGTCAGATTGTTTTTAGTAGTAGCATAAAGGATTTCAAGAAATCTGACAAACTATGTCTTTTCAAACTGTACAAAGTTGTATTTTTCTCCTAAATTCAGCTGTATAGCATTGAACCACCAACATGGTGTTTAAGCAGAAACTCACTCCGGATCAGATGACCTTGGCCTCCAGTAACAGTCTGAGGAGCTTTGAATACTTTTGAACAGGATAAGCCACAATAACAACTGGATAACAATAATTTGATGAGCTGAATCTGCAGAGTTACCGCTTTTACCGACACACTCATGGGATAAAAACATCCCTGCCTTCATCCACGTTATGTCACGGTACTGTATCGTGCTTTGAGTAGAGAGTTTTCTCATTGTAAGAGCTGTACGCATGAAAGCTAAAGATGCACTCCAAGAGTTAAAGCGTGATAAAGAGAGGATTTTCCGGCTTCATCCTGATCCAGCCTGAGGACCTTCCTTTGTGCGTGCCAGCCGGTCACCATTCTTCCTGCTCAATATGAATCCTGCACGAGCGGCCGCACGGACAAGCGAAGCGAGGGAAGCAAAATGAAGACAAAATTCCTGCAGGCAGCTGAGGCGTGTTCTGTTTGTAGTCACTCCAAATGTGCAAGAAACTCATCCGAAGTCAGTGAAGCGAGTCACACATTCTGAACACGTTTGATAATCTGAAACTTGCACGTGTGATATAATGCATGGACAGATGTATTATGTAGATCAGCGCGGACTGGCTGGTCACACCATGCGATTAAGCCGGCTGTAACTACACTACAGCTATGGGAAGGTTTCTAGTGTATGCAGTCAAAGGGACCTTTGACCAGAGGCTAAAAGCCTTCACGCCCTTCTTTCATACCTGTGTTACATCCGTTTGATGTAAAAGAGATTTTTACAGTAAAACTACGGAAGAAAATCTGTAACTCACTATGACTATTTATTAACTTTATCAATATTATACGTTTGTATTAAGTGCATATAATAAAGTCTCGCCATACATTCCCTCTTGTTTTGATTAAATAAAAGCCCCGCCCACTGATGCTATTGGCACACGTCAATTATTCAACTTAAATGTTTGTAAACACAAGCTTGTTTTTGCTGCTGTGTTTACAAACATCAGTTACATAATTGGAAGAATAGAGTATTAAACTATTAATAATAATTATGAAACCAGCCCATTAATCATTGTGATGAGTTGAGGGTTTGAATTCCTGTGGTGCACGTCACTCACAAGCAGGTGCTATTTTATACTCGTTTGCATGTTAACCTTGTTTTTTACGAGTGTTCAGTGTAATTGCGTGAAAGACTGACTTTCACGCTGAAGCTTCTGGGTTTGTGTTTTTTCCCCCAACACATTTAAAAGCGTTTATTACCAGCGTTCATTTCAAAGACACGTCCGGAGACGGAACACTTTAGCACAAATATAGAAATTTATTTCAAAAAGGAAATACATAACGACGTGGGGCGCGTCGGCGACACACGCCTTCAAGTGAGACACAGAATGCCGGGCACAGAGCTTTCTTCAGTGAAGAAAACAGAAAATTCTCGATTCCAGCCACACGTACTGTACACTCATCTTCACAAATTGCACTTCTGAAAGCAAACATTCGCTCTTACATCATTTCTTTCTTGACATACCAGAACCACAGACGTTTCCAAACTTCTTCCCAGTTCGAAGCAACCACTCACATGCAGAGACTTTTCTTGACACACAGTAGCAGCTCAGTTCCACCATAATCATATTAGCACTCAAACATTTTAGCAGACAAATATGTGCAATTTACATGGAGGGAAAGAAAGGGCGGCATGACTTAAATATTACAGTTTGGGCCATTTTTAATGTCCAAAAGTTTAGTGTGCATTTTTCATTAGCAATGAATCAACTGTCTTTTCTGTAGTAGAGAAGCATTATTGCGCCATGCACTCCCCATATTTCCCCCTTCAATATGAAGGACTTAATCAGCTCCATTTACAGATATCACATTATTAGGGACATCTCAATCAGTGCTTATGTTACCCAATCCATCAGGCCCTCAAAAAGGGGCTCAACGTTTATCTTGGATTGAAGAAATAATTTGTATTTTAGTGGGCAGGCACAATGAGAAGGCACATGAATACTTTACAACAGGAAACCCGAAATATTTGTCATTCTCCACCCATATTTCATCAATCATTCATCATCATCCTCAATCATTACAGCAAAAACCAGGTCAGTTGAGAACATTACAGTCAGGGTTCTGTTCGCTTCAGTTTAGTCTCTGGCTGTCAACCCACAGCTGGATTCGCACTGAATGCCCTGTCACGGTCTGTTTGTCTGATTCTGCTTTATTGCCAGTTCAGCAAACATGTTGCAGGTTTCACCAGTAAGGCACTGTGTTATCGATCTGACCCCAGCTCTGCCAGCCGGGAAACAGTCCGCTGGACATGCGTGGGCTGCCGAATTGATCGAACTCGAGCTCCACTAACTTGACCCCCTCGTTTTTCTGCTCTGGGGACTTTTTCTGCTCAGCAGAACCGGCGGAGGGCCGAGTGTTCAGGTCCTCTCCGCTCCAGCCGACGTGCTTGAGCGTATAATTCTTGCCGTCATTATTGTCCCAGAAGGTCTGGCCCTGGGTCTTGAAGCAGATGCAGAACTCGACCCGATGATGCGGCGGGATGAAGGAGGGCAGCTCCAGGCCGAATGCGAACGTGTCGTTGTCCTGGGAGCTGTACACGTTGTTCATGAAGGTGCAGTCGATGTCGGTGAAGCTGACCCACGAGTCGTAGGTGACGCGCACCTGCACTGTCTTCTCAAACCCGATGTTCCTGACCTTGATGGTGCCCGTGAGCGAGCGCTCCTGCAGGGAGCAGTTCTCCAAGCAGACGGAGTTCTGGATCAGGCGGTTCCGGAAATCCAGGTAGTCGGCCGAGGGCTGCTTGAAGTCTAACGCCAGGCTGCGAACTGAGCTGATCTTTAGATCCATTGTGGCCGTTTCCAGGTCTGTCATGTCGAACAGCAGCTCATCTGCGATTCCGTCCAGGTGCTTGCTTTGATACGGCTCGTCATCGAATTTGGAGAAGACGTGGATGGCGGTGAGCGACATGCCTTTGGTGTCTGCGAACACCACCCGCTTCTTACCGGCCTTGCTGTTGTTCCAGCCCACGCAGTTACTGTCACCTTTCTGCTGGTTGCTGAGGCAGGGTCGCAGAGGTTTGTAGAGCTGCTGTTTGCGGTTACGGGTGCTGGACCGGTTCACCCGGTTCTTGGCCCTCTGCAGGTCCTCATAGTGGCTGAGGAAGCCTCGAAGAGGAGGCGGAGAATGGCTGATGTAGAACCGCATAGCCATATCCATCGGCATAACCGGGCCGGGCATTGCTGACGGACCGAATGATCTGAGCACACTGACGGAGGGAAAAGGGGGAAGGAGAGGAGAAAGGGAGAGAGGATAAAAGTTGAGCGAGCGAGAAATTTAGAGAAAGTTTCAGGGAGATGAAAAGAGAAAGACAGTCGACATTAGAACGATGGCTACTCCAAACAAATATCGCTTAACTTATCAGCTTTGTGTCTAGCTTGATAAAACTCATTAGCATGGTGCCAAAAATGGTCGTAAAATGCACCCAGTTTCAAAATTGCTTTACTTTATGCAACATATTAAAAAATGACGCATCTATTTAATCCTCACAAGGATGGCGTGACCTACTTTTGCTAAACCGAGATTCTTTTATTTTGTCCTTGTTATTTGTCATGTAGGCTTACCTTGTAGCACTCATGGGTTAAAAATATTACGTTCCAAGAAAAAAAAAAGGTCTGCTTTATAAAAGTTCTCAGTTTGACTTTTAAAATCTGCAGAGCAGCTTTTCCTAACAGTGCATGCTGCAGTCACTCCCCCTTTTCTTCCTACTGTCTCGCTCTCTTCCTGCCTTTCAGTGCCTGTGCAGCTCAGCACTCAGGGATTTCAACTGCCACATAGAGATAATTAGCATATTCTGTCATATGGTTCCTGAAACAACCAATGAGAAGAAAGTGGAAAACTAAGCCAGCCAATCAGCTTGAGTTTGACCTGGCTGTCAGCCAGCTGATAGGGGCGTGTGGCCCTGCCTGGGCCTCATGGTTGAGATGCCTCAGCCTGTTGCCTCAGCTGCTATTCGAGAAGCATGATGGACCCCTGCTGGTGTTGGAGATGATTACTCACTGCAGAGTGCAGCGTGGCTCCTCCTTATCATGACTGGGATTCCCTTTACACGCCGCAGCAGGGTTATTCATGTAAGAGTGAATGCACTGGGAGGAATCCTGAAACTGATATCCAGCTTGTTTAATCCAACACAGCGATCCTTTGTAATACATTTTTACATAACACAGAATACATTTTGGAAAGGTGCTGTTGCAAGGCACCGTCTCACAGTGTTTGGTACTCGACACAGAATTTCAATCAGAGCATAATTTCAAAGCCTGAAACAAACTGTTTGGATAAATCTGCGGTGATATTACCAAGTGGTTCTGAAGCTTTTCGGTCGCCGTCATTGTCTTTTAAAGCTAGCTAATGCTAGCTAACAGAAAAGCTGCATTCAAACACTGTGTGGCGCAGACACACACATGAAACCTGGAGCACCAACAGAAGGTCGAGTTTAGTGACTTGGGTTAGCTGAGGTGAGGCCAACACGTGGGTGATATTTGGCTCGGGGCTGTTTGCCTGAGGCGAAGACAAGAGTGACAACAAACAATATGAGATTAAAATCGCTGCACTGTGTAGTTACTGTGATGCCCATAAGCTGAATGTGTTAACAAAAGTCTGGTAATCCCTATTTGGGTGTAAACTTTTTTTATTGTGTCATCAGTAACAGGAATATTGCCCAAAACAGCGTTTGTGACATCTCTGAGGGTTTTTACATGTTGCCGTTTTAGACAATTGTTTTAGGTCATCCAGATTGACCTCCCCAGCCTTAAAGCCAGAGGCCAGCCTAGTTTTTTGTAATGGTGTCCATAAATGGCAGTCTGTGGTGAGTGACATTTTTCTTTTTCAGGCCCAGTGGTTGCAGCTGGGGAATAACTAAGGTTAGACGTGTGGAGGTGAATTTCAAAGATGCCAGTCTTTGCAGTTCCTGCTAGCACCACAGCTTTGACTCTTCATCTAAACCTAACCATTGTCATTTGGTTTAGATTCATGACAGTTTTTAAAAGTGTAGCCGTTAAACAGAAACACTGTAGCTTTTAGTGTAATTGTACTGACAGAGAAGTATCGAGAAAGGCTCACAAAGGACAAAAAGACCAGCATCTCTGGTTCCTCGTGCTCAGTTGTTGCTGTTTTGACTTTCAGACATTTAGACAGAGAAGCTATTTTTAAAAGTTTATTGATTTTTCAGCCGTGGGTTAAACATTACCATCTGAAAGTTTTGATTAGGCCCACCACATAGGATTTTTATCAAGCACAGAAATAGCTAAATCCCAGCTAATGGTTGTATTCACATGTTGGGTTTTTTGTTGTTGTCAAAAAAGAAAACCAAAATGAGGAAAAACAAACTATTTGAACATGCTTCACCCACCTGTAACTTACACCTGTGTTCTTCAGGTCAGAAGGCAGGATTCCTCCTGAGGCTGATGGGC
>VUQR01008675.1:215-12402 GCA_015108515.1 Hemichromis elongatus | reverse complement strand
ATTAAGAAACTTCTTAATAAATGGCTGAATAAGAGAAGAACATGTGCAAAACGGGTGTAATGGATGATTGTGGATGTGGATGATTTGTACAGAGAGATGGCCACAGGCAGGAATGATTTCCTGTGTCGTTCAGTGGTGCTTTTTGGTAATCTCAGTCTCTCACTGAACGTGCTCCTGTGACTGACCAGCATGTCATGGAGTGGTTATCTTGGACAATATTCGCCTCTCCAACACCACCTTAAGAGAGTCCAGCTCCATCCCCACAACATTACTGTCCTTACGTATCAGTTTATTGAGTCTGCTGACACCCTCAGCCTGCTCCCCCAGCATGCAAAGGCATAGAGGATTGCCCTGGCCACAACAGACTCATAAAAAATCCTGAGCATTGTGTTGAAGATGTTGAAGGACCTCAGTCGCCTCAAAAATAGAGACGACTCTGGCCCTTCCTGTAAAGTGCTGTGGTGTTTTTAGCCCAGTCCAGTTTATTGTCATTGTGTACTCCGAGGTATTTATAGTCCTCCACAATGTCAACATTGACCCCCTGGATTGAAACCGGGGTCAAGGGTTTCCTGGTCTTCCTGAAGTCCACGATCAATTCCTTGGTCTTTGCTACGTTGAAAATGGCTTCTGATGACGATGGTAATGATGCTGTCTTTTTTTTTTTTTTGCATTTTATTTGGATGCAGGTGGATGTTTGTGGTTTTCAGCTGGCAAGTAAAACATCATTTAGATCAGCCTTCGAAGCTGTGCAGCTTCTAACCAAGGTGAGCCTGAAGCTGCAAAAGGCTGATGACTAATGTTTCAGGTATTCAGTCTAATCTCCTGACTCAATCTTCTCTCCTTTCATGTTTTGTCCCTCATTCTCCTCTGCTTTCTGACTGCTGCCTCAAGGAGTTGGAGTTGTATAAAGAGGAGCTGTTGTCAAAGCCTGCATTACTGGTGGTGAATAAGATGGACCTGCCCGATGCTGAGGACAAGCTAGCAGAACTGAAGGAGCAACTACAAAACCCAGAAGGTTTTAGAAGAATTAGCACTATTAAGTAGAAAATCATTTAGGAGTAAAGTCTGAGGATGAATTTCTACTTCCAGGGTTCACAGGCATCCTAGGTTACGTCCACACGTACATGGGTATTTTTGAAAACACAGATTTTTCTATGCGTTTGCACCTTTCATCCACACGTAAATTGCATTTTGGGTCACTGAAAACAGAGATTTTTAAAAACTAATGCCAGGGTGGAGATTTTTGAGAACTGCATTTATGTGTTTACGTGTGGACGAGGAAAACGGAGATTTAGTCACGCAACATCAAAGGTGCGTGCCGTTTTTGATGTCACGCTGCCACGTTATTGTTTACATAAGATTAATTTCCGCAGTAAATAAATACTGTTGCTGTTAATCTCACTATCTGCAGTTTTTAAAAGCATACATATACACACGCAGTTTTACTGTCCCTCCATTTAGAAAGACTGGGGCGACAGAGTGAACTTCTACATTCAATAGAGACCTTCTCACAACACGAATCTTGATGTTGGTTTTGAATATTTTTTATTTTTATTTTTTTTAAATTACATATGCTTTATGCCTTTTTTCATGCCTAAGCTGCGAGTCTACACCAGGCAAAATAGTGTCTTTAGTTAATAACATTTGAAACAATGAAGGCGCTTTAAAAGTAACACAAAATTAGCTGCCTTTTTGGAAAATTCAAAAACTTTTCAGAAGAACTTAAAGTTTTGTGAGGGCACAAAACCCTGTTTACTCTTTTCCTCCCAGGTTTATAGACTTCTGATTGGCCAACATTTCATTTTTAGCGTTTACATGTGGACAGAGATATTTGCACGTGTGGACGGGATTTAAAGAAAAAAGTTTCCAAAATAACCGTGTACGTTTATATTTTCTTTTTTTACACATGAGCAAAAATTTCTCTGGATCTGTCTCTAATTCAGATATCGACACAAGCGACACGATGACGTTTTAAATTTTGTGCATCTGAACTTCATTAATGTGACCATATTTTTGTAGTTTTTTGGGAGGAAAAACTGAGTTTTAACAGTATTTCTGTTCCTCTTCTTTCCCCTTTACAGAGTTCTCTGATCTGCTGCCTGAAGATATGATACCACAGAACTATCTGACCTTCAGACATGTGGTTCCCGTTTCTGCCATCACCGGGTTTGGTATCAGCCACCTGAAGAGCTGCATTCGACAGTCCCTCGATGAAGACGCAGCCTTGGAAGTTAAAGCCATTCATCTAGAAAGGCTGCAAGCACTGAGGAAGCAGTCACAAAGACGTGTGTGAGAAACGTGGAAGACATCAAGCATCATCACGCAAGGCTTTGCAGATAAACATCCTCCACTGCAAAGCTTCTGGGAGAGAAAAAAAAACACTTCAGTTTATAGAAGTGATGGAGGTCTCTGCTTGGAGATGGTCAAATTCTCACTGACTGATACAAGCTCCATCTTTATTTATTTAAAAGTGACGCATTGTATAAGACTAATAAAACTTTGTGAGTATCATAGAAATTCATAGGCTGGGGCATAAAAGGATTATAGTCAAGTTGACTACATTAAATAACGAGTACAGTATATTCAGTTTCATCCAGATCCCACTAAGATTTAATGTTTTTATTTTTATTGATTTATGTTTTGTGCATACTCAGCTGTATCGCCTGTTTCGCTTTAAATGGGAGCATAATCTACAAATCAAACAATGTGCAGTGTTGCAGAAAACTTGAAACCAGCAATTTAGGCCATAAACTCATTAGGAACATGTTAAGTGAGATAGTTTGTTTCTGAGGCTGGCTCCAGCAGTAACTCAGTCCCAACAGACTCCCATGCTAAAATGCTCAACAGGAAGCAGTAAAACATCCTGATACAAAAATGGTTTTATCCCCTTCAAAACAATTCAAGTGGGGGTAAAATGCTGCTATAACAAAACCATTTGAATGTTGGTAAGACCGTGCCAGAAATCAGATTTTGCTCCATGTTGACTGGACAGCATTGCCCAACTGCTGCAGATTTGTTGGCTGCACATCCATGGTGTGAATCTCCTGTTCCAGGGTATCTACTGGATTAGATGGGCTGTATGGTTTGAACAATGCTCAGCTGATTATAAAAGGCCCCAAAGTGTACCAAGATCACCGAACTAGTCCATGCTTTCATGTAGTTTATTCTAAACTGGCCCTACTGTGTGAATGTCACAGCAGAAAGCAGGGCACCGTTTAATGTTCTTGTTGAATTCTAGTAAGCTCTTTTTCTTAGCTGACAGCAGTGGCACTTCATGCGGTCTTCTGCTGCTGTAGCCTATCTGCTTCAAGGTTTGATGTGTTGTTCATCCAGAGATGCTCTTCTGCATACGTTGGGTTGGTGTCCTCTGACTGCTGACAAAGACATTTAAGCCCTGAGAACTGCCACTCACTGGATATTTTCTCTTTGACAATCAATTCTCTGGAAACTCTCAGATGGTTGTTGGGAAAATCCAATTAGATCAGTTTTTTGTGAAATACTCAAACCAGCACATCTGGGAACAACATCCACATCACATTAAAAGTCACTTCAATCCCTCTTCTTCCCCATTCTGATGTTCAGTTTCAACTTCAGCATTCATCTTGACCATGTCTACATGTTGTGATCAGCTGCCATGTGAGTTTAAGAGATGTACCTAATAAAGTAGCGTGTGTGTGTGTATTGAGGCGTTTTTGTGAGGACAGAAATTTGGCATGACACTATACTTGTGGGGAACAAAAGTGTTTGAGGGCATTTTTACGACTCAAAATGTAGTTTTAGTGTCTGGGTTTCAATTAGGTTATGGTTAGGTTTAGGGTTAGGCATTCATTTTTGATGGTTAGGGTAAGCGGCTAAGGAAAGCATCATGTCAATTCTATGTCCTCATTAAGATATGAAAATATGAGTTTTTGTGTATGTATTTATTTATATATATATATGGTCTATAACTTGCAACCAGTGGAGTCAATCCACTGCAAGAAAGAAGGCAATTTTTTCTTCTCTTCCTTTGCCTTTTCTTTTAAACCTGCAGGCTACGATGCTCTTACAGTTCGATTTTAAGGTTACCCCAGTCTGTACCTCAACACAGGGTAGAGATGTAAAGCATACTACAATACTTTCTATATAAAATGCTAAGAGGCCAAGGAGTATTGTGCAGAGTGACTGATTGTTTTGATAACACTGAGAATTAAACTAATGTAATCCTTATTTAGCTGAAACGGGTTTTTTTTAAACCATTTATCAAACCTTCCTGGGAAATCAGAAGATAATAGAAATGTCTACGCAGACAGAGGTGTTGATGAAAGTTTTATTTTATATTAAATATATTACAATACTGAATGATAAAGAGGAAAAAAATATGGGGATTTTTGCATCATCAGTCTGTACAGCATACAGGCAAATTAAAAAATTAAAAAAAGACAACTGCAGTGTCTGAATTAGTACACACGGGGCTCTTTAAGGTTCCTGGAGCAGAGTTCTGATGATTCTGGTGTGATGGGAATGCATGGCTGAGACTGGGTGGTACATAAATACATTCAAGTCTCTGGCCAGACAGCTGCTCTGCAGGGATCGGTCAGTCCAGCTGTGTGTGGAGGCAGATACAGCAGATGTATTAGGAGTAACAGCTGTACAATCACACAAATCACTACTGCCTGCACGGTCCCATCCTCGATAGAGAACCCTCTAGAGTTTTGCCCAAGGCACCAGGACAAATGTCTTGCTGCTGCACAGTATTATGATGTTAGAAACATTTCTAAGGAACTCAAAGATGATGCCCTCACCAGCCTTGGGAAGCCCAAAAAGATCACTGGGCTGCTGGACATCAATTGTAAGACCCAAGGAGCAAAAATAAAGTTCTGGTTGAAGGCAAATCATGAGCCCATACAGCAACATGTGTCCAAACCTTATATCATACATATCAGCACATGCCTAAGGAACAGCGGCTTCTATTGGCCCCAAAGGACAAAGGTGATGAAACAAAATGCTCTCCATTCAAACTCATCAACATACGCAATTACAATAATGCACTTAATTACTGTTTAAATAGCTGCTGTACATAATGCTGAGGGGAAAAAAGTGAACATTACAAAGGTACTTAATAAAAAAGATACTAGTAGCAATATTAGTCCAGTATTGTGAAGCTCATATTACCTATACAGTCCTAATGCATACATGAATTACAAATGTAAAAGTGCCCACACTGGAACAAAAGCTAACAACAGTAAAATGACAAACATGAGGCCTTGAGACAACAGTTTCTCCACAGTGTAGAGCACTGACTGTACAAAGAACTTTCTGTTGGTGAGCAAAATGTGAATCAAGGAAAAAAAAAAAAATCACCTTTAATAATTACACTGGCATGACAGTTAGCTCAGAACCGCCTGCCATGAACTTTACCAGCGACTGTGGTGCACAAACCCATTAAAGACAACAGGAAAAGGCAATAAGGGGGAAAAGCTTGTCCAGTGACATGCTCATTTCCTGTAGTGACCTCACAAAGAGCCTACCGGCAAAATAATCTGATATAGATCCGTCATGCTGTTGGGTCTTCATAAGCTCGAACAGCAAGCACTGTACAGCATAGTTAGTCATTTACAAGGCTAAATATCTCAGTCGTCACAGCTAAATTCAAAATGCACATTTCAGTCACAATTTCCAGATTCTGGCCGAGGCGGGTCACCGGCCAGATGTTCATTTTCTCACATTCAAGTGGGTGCCACTGGAAAAATGGGAGCGCAGCGGTCTCAAACACACAAACACCTTGTCACAATCATTGAGAAATGTTCAGGAAATCACGTGAGTGACAAGCGGCACATCTATAACTACATCAAACACATCTTGGCAATTTGTTTCACTCGGGACTGGCACGTAAAACTAATAAAAATTGAGCTAAATTAATATCGATCAAGAACCGTCTTAGCGACACTCTTATTAATGTGCCACAATCAACATCGCTGGATGTCTGTGTGTGTGTGTCTCACAGAGATGCATGAAAATAGTGGCTAAGGTAAAAAATAAACACACATTCTGCTGTGGATGGAGAAGGCTATAGAGGTCACAGTCACAGAGGGGGAGAAACCCAGACTGCAGGGTCTCTGAACTTATCTACAAATCAACAGGGGAAAAAAAAGAAATGTTTATCTGTCTTTTTGTCTTTCAAAATAAAAGAAAACCCATACTCTGTGTGTATTTTACTGTACATATTTACACACAAACCAAAGGGAGGAACAGCAGAGCGGGGCGGGTCCATGTCACGGTGATACAATATGAGTTACCTTTAGTGGAGAGAAAGCATTAAGACTACAGATGTTATAAAATCACAGCCCCATATGCATGCTTTCCTTTCGGATGAGACCGCTGTCCGTGTCGTCTTTTCGGTAGGAGGGGGTTGCCGATAAACACAGTCGTCTCATGCATACAGTGTTGGCGTTTCTACAGTGATTCACGTCAAAATGATCCAGCGCAGATCCGGCGATGGCCTGCTCCTGGCTCCCGCAGCTCCTTTCGGAGAGGATCCCGTTCAATTCAGATGAGATGATGCTGAAGTGAATACGACGTGAGACAAGCTAAAGAGGGTTAAGGGTGGGGTGGGGTTTTTTTGGGTGGGGTCCTGTCGCATTGGTGAAGCTTGGAGCAGACAGCAGGAACAGCTCAGTCTGAGCTCCAGCTGGTCTGGAGTAGATGTAGAGCTTGTGTCTCTGCCAGGACTCCACATCGTCATGTAGAGATCCACTGAATGAGACTGTTTGGCAAGACGGCCTCGCAGATGCTTGGTCACATTAACTCAAACTCAAACTCTGCCTGTTTCCTGTCCAGTGGGTGGGTGGGGCTCTCTCTCTTTTTCCTCTTTAGTCGCTTAGAGTCAATTTTGTTTCGTTTTGTGTTTGTTCATTCATAGAAAAGGAGAGATGTGTAGTTCTTTATAGTCTTGTGCAGAGAGGGCAAGACGGCTGTTATATTGAGGTCTCCCACAACTGGAAATAGAAGAGAAGAAAGAGAAACCTTTGAACATCTCCCAAAGTTTTCTGCTGGTGAGTCACATAACTTGCTTTTTACACAGAGTTCAGGCTGGACTTACATTTCTGCTGTTTTCTTTAAACCTTATTTGACATTATAATGTGCTTCAGTAGCTTCATTTGTCACACACAACCACCATTAAATGCATAAATCTATTGTGTTTCTGATTGATACTTGCCCTGGCGCTCTGCCTGTTGGCTTTCCTCTGGTCATCGGGGAGAGGAGGCATAGGGTATGGGTACCTCCTGCTGGATGCAATAGATCCTGTGGAGGAGGTGGGAGACTTGGCAGGAGATAGCGTCCTGAGGAAAAAACATAAAGTGACCGTGATGTGACGTGATTATGAAACGATTGATTCTTCTTTTTGTTAGTTAGGGTGGGACTAAGTTGTCCAAAGACACAGATAAATAAATCAGGTTAGATCTGTGACTTTGGGCAACATCCTCCTTCAGCTGCTCCACTTATTCAGTTTTCATCTTCCTAAATAGAGAGTTTGCTCCTAAAAGCTGCTCACCAAAAACAAAAATCACTGCAATAAATGCTTAGCTTTTAAGAGCAAACCCTGCACATGATATGTATTTATTTACACAGCAGTAAACAGTTCCCGGCTGCAGTGTGGGCACAGTCAGAGTTTCCTTCATGCTTCACCGTCTCACAGCATTTTCGACAAGCCTCAACGCACTCTGAGCTAGAAGCTGCAGAACAATAACTTTAGCCACTGTGGCCAAATCATGCTGCTAAAGGTAACTTCTGCTTAAGCTTAGCTGGTGTGTTGTTTTGATGGGATAGCTCAATCTGCGGTAGCATGAAAAGGCGACTTGGACAGCGGGCCAGACCGGAGCTGGGTAAAAAACAAAAGATCAAGAGTCAGACGAAGAGGTCCAGTCCAGTGAAACAGCAGCAGAAAGCCTGCAGCGGGTGCAGCGGCTTCTATACATCACTGCACCGTGGTGACCGAATGGTCCTGGGTTTGCCAAAATGATGGAAAGACCAGAGCAGTTTGACGGCAGGTTGCAGAATGTGTCTTTTCTGTAAAACAGTGGCAATCATGTGGCATCTGATCAGCTTCATATTCATTCTGTAGCTTCCTGTTTGTCTACTTTTCTTGCTGCTATCTTTTTACAGAGGATTCAACATTCACTTTGCAGTAAAAAGTTCTGCAACCTGCTGTAAATCTCCATGTCTCCCCATTTTTTGGGCTGTTTCTACTCTAGGTTAGAAGAGGGAGAGGGTTAGAAATGTGTATCTAGACAGTGAAGGTCTATAGATTCCAGTGTTGGTTTGCTGTTTGCTGATGTTTGTTTTTTTTAGCGAGCTTCAGCCTCATGTTTCTAACCATCTATAGACCTTGAGCACCTTCAGAGCTTTTGCCACAGCAGCGCAGTGACGATGTCAGAGTGGCACTGCCCTGCGGTGACATCACACTGACGCGAAGGCACGTGATATCACTGTGAGCGAGGCGGAGGGCCGAACAACACAAAACACTTACTGACGAAACAACATTGAACATGCAGAGGTAACAAGAGACTGGGAGGGAGGGAGGAGAGCAAAGAAGGGAATAAGGAGAAATTAGGAATAAAAATGACTGGATTATAGTTGTAAACACTAGCACAGGCAATAATAGCCATCTTTGCTTTTGCATCAATGCAATAAAGCAGGAAAATAAAAGTCTGCAACTTAAAAATTCAGCACTTGAATGGTAAGAAAAAAAAGTAAAGCTTAAAAATGTCTTTTCATCATCCTTATTTATGCACAGTGGCAACCTTTCTCAGTTGTAACATGCCATTCTCTGAGATATAGCTTTGAATTGTCTCCAGAAAAAAACAATAAAAGACCAGATTGGCACTAAGCCTTCCTTTCCAAACCACAAATCAAACCAAAAAGTGAGGGAGCTTTTAGACAAGCATGTGGGATATACAGGACGTGGTCCGAGGTAATACCTAAGGTAAGGTCCTTGAGTGTTTCTATTCACATCTTCTACCCATTTAGTTACATCATAAAACTCTGTTTTGAGGCGAGGGGTTAAATACCTGTGGGAGGGTTGAGGGGAGGGAAGTTAAAGGGACACAACACGAGGTGAGGGGGAGAAGAGAGAAAAGAAAGGAAGAAAAAAAAAGAAACGGACAGAAAATTCTCCAGAAATAAGCGAGTGTGGGGGGTGGGGTGGGGGTGAGGTCGGGGGAAGGGAGAGAGGAAGAGGAAATATTTTAGGAAAGCAGAGCAGAGCAAAGATATTCTGAACAAGATGCAATTGAGGAAAAAAATGGTGAGAAGATGGCGGACAGACCTGTGTGTGGTTTCAGATGAAAACGGCACTATGAAAATCACAAACACCTGTGTCGCGTGTTACAGACTCGGTTGCATGTTGGTCTCATCATTCCAAGCAGCTATAGCGTCTTTGCCACTCCAGCAGTCTCATGCTTATATCAAGATGTGCACTACATACTACTCCTTATGCCAAGACCTTCAGACGCACAAACCGACTGACATACCAGGCTAGGAGGCAGCTGAGGCACACAGCTCACTGTGCATTCACAGTCAACAAGCAGGTATGCAAATATCCTATTTTTTCACAGGCTGTGGGTAAAGTCTAAGAGATTTAAAGCCGGGGTTCGGCCTCACAAGCCAAACAGAAGCTTAGAGTTCACGTTGATAGAGCATATCAATGTGAACTCATTGTCCTGTGACTTTTTGGGGCTCAGTGCAAAACAATATACAAATATATTTTTCTGTCTGATGAAAACAAAAGCATTTCTTTATTTTTTTTACAGAAATTACTTACATTTAATGACAAGAATATCAACAGACTTTATAATTTATTTGTTGACCAATAACAGATCTATTAAAAGACCAAAACCAACAATAAACTGACTGAACGTATGTGCTCTACCCTCTCTGTCTCCATTTAACTGTGGCCAAAGATGAAAAGCCACAAATAAAAAAAAGTAAGCATAATTAATCGTTGCCCACACGATACTGAATCTGCCCACTGCTGTTTCAATAAACACAGGCACTG
The DNA here is from genome assembly GCA_015108515.1 of Hemichromis elongatus. Lineage (NCBI taxonomy): Eukaryota > Metazoa > Chordata > Actinopteri > Cichliformes > Cichlidae > Hemichromis > Hemichromis elongatus. Next base: position 2,369 of record VUQR01008675.1, on the reverse strand, counting down.
CAAGTCTCTTCATGCTAATGTTGTCATTTCTGCAAACATACAGTAATGGTCTAAAGCATTCAGGTGTGTTTTAACACACAAATAATACAATCTTCCCAAGACCGGACGTTCCAGTAAATTCTCCCAAAGCTTAGACTGTGCAATTCTCAAGGAAACCGCTCAATACTCAAGAGCCTTACACTCTAAAGGCCTCAGTTAGCATGATAAAAGGTTAAAGTTCATAACAGCACAAATAAAAAAAGACTGAATTTATTTGACTAGTTTGGAAGAGTTGCCGTTACAAAGCCATGTTTAAAAAAAAACAAAACGTGGCGCTAACGTCAACGTGGCTTAGGTTTACAGAGTTGCATCTTAACAGCAATTTCAGGAACAGTGTCAAATGCCAGTGCCAAATTGTTGATATTTGGACAGAATGCACAGCAACACATTTGGAGAAAACCAAACACCGCATATCAGCACAAACACCTCAAACCAACTGGCAAGCACAGTGGTGGAGGGGTTATCATTTGGGCTAGGCCAAGCTTGACCCAGCCCAAGCTTTAACTATTAAACAGATGACTCAAGAAAGCTTTGGTACAGAAGAGTTCATAGTTGACCTCTTCTGTATTAAAGGTTTCTCGAGTCATCTGTCTAATGGCTCAAGCTTGGCATGGGTCATGCAACAGGACAATGATCCCAAGCACAGCAGCAAATTCCTCCACAAAGCTGTGAGAGACTGACAAAGTTTTTCACAGATGTGCATAGAGTCCTGCAAAAACTCTCTTTTTCATATCATTGTATATGTGCATTACATTAGCTCCTTTTCCCTGAAAACTGTTGGTTTTGGTCTTTTTGTGAGATTTACTAAAATAAAGAATGAAAAATATAAAAATTATGTCAGCTTGATTCTTTAACAAATCCTGATATATTAGTGTTTTTTACTACAGTGTCTCTCTATCTGCAGGAAGACTGTTCACTGACATCACAACATAATCAGTTTCCCAAAAATGACTTACTCTGTGGAGTTCGAGCGAGCACGGAACTTCTTTCCTTTCAGTTTCTTACGATTACCACTCAGGTTTCCTGAAGACACACAAAAACCAAAGTGCACATTTACATTCACATGCTAAGTATTTAATGGGATGATAATGAAAAAGCAGGCCTGTATGAGCAGGGCTACAATTGGTTTGTAAGTTGTGGTTTGAATTTATGAGTTCGATTCTTTCGCTGTTTTTCTGTCCTTATGCTGGGGGAACAAAACATTCATTTTCTTTCATCCTGAGAAACAAAAAAAAGCACAACTTACCTTGCCACGAGTTGCTTCTTGGTCGCCCATTTTCACAGATGTCAGTGATGTGCTTGGCATCTGGAATTCTCTCACTCCACGAGTGGGACAGGCCGTTAGATCTAGACCACATGTAGCACGAACAAAAAGAAAAAGGTTCAGCAACGTCTCCCTAAGATGCTGCAAGTCTGCTGCAGATGAGGCTAAAAGAAGGCTGAGGTAAATGAATCAGAAGATGAAGACATCATGTAATCATTATGAGTCATGAAAACGTATCATGACAGATGAATATGACATGAGATGAAAGCACTCGGTGCAAAACTGCCAAAATGCTCACAAGTTTGTGCATTTTGGTCATTTCCAGCAAAAGGTAAGACACCTAATGAAAGCCATGATAGTAACAAAGCATGAAAACATGTTGAGCTCATCTACACCAGTGATACACACGCATACACTTGCCAGCAAATGAATGAGTGATTGTGAGATGGCACACCTGAAGCCAAACAGTGAGGGGTTCTGGTAAATGGATAGGATGGAAGGAGTGAAGGAGGGGGTGCAAATCTGCTGGTGCGACAGGCAGGCTGACCTCTTCTTGGAGCTGCAGCCCGAGTTTGTGCTCACACCCGGAGGCATGTCGCTGTAAAATGAATCTGCATCTCCAGGTTTTGTGACATAGTCACCTGGAGGCATTTGCCTGGAAGTACAGAAGAATTCATTAAGATGCTGCAGAGATAAAACCATGACAGGAATATGGATATTTTCAGATATTTTCATTAAAAGCTTTTTACAGTCGATTTATGATCTGTGCCACATATTGCTTTGTTTTACTCCAGTGACTGGTTTGCATTTTCCATGACAAAATTAGCTGTTCAGTTATTGCACTAATATAT
>VUQR01008671.1:29160-42332 GCA_015108515.1 Hemichromis elongatus | reverse complement strand
CCGGGGGGGGAAAAAGGGGGAGGGGGGGGGGAGAAAAAATATATCCTTGAACTCATTACATGACTGAAATTCCTCTGGTACAAAATCACAAAGGACACCACACTGATCACGCCTGTTGTAGCTGTAGCCTAATTAAGTTACAAAACAAATGATTTTATTTTATTTTTGTTCATCTGTGCCACTGAATCTGCCTGCGAGATGTCTGCGGTCACAAGGCAAACCTTGTAGGGTTGCTGGAACGATAACAAAGGGGCCATAGGAATGCTGTGCTTTAGTGCAGTGTGAGAAATGGAGACATTCCCGTTGTGGTGGATCCACTGTCTTATATTTAGTTGGTTTTGTTGGTGTAGGGGCGGGCGGGTTTAAGAGTACTGTATTATCACTGCTCTGCCTCTAGGTGTTGCACTGTTATGCTTAGTGCACTACCTGTTGTCAGTTCAGATGAGGCATGGGGACAAGGGGATGTACATAATTGTGTGCCTGTGAAATTAAACCACCCCATAATGTCAGTGTTTTATCAGTAAGCCTAGTCAGGGGGGGAAGGGAGGGCCAGATTGGGAAATGATTTTATTTTTTAATTGTATGTCTAGATTTCTGATCACAATCATAAAAAAAAGACTTTATAGTTTGTGAGGGTATAAAATGTTTACTTGCCCATCACAAAAAAAAATTATCTCAATATGATGGGGGATCAAAGAAACCACTATAATATGTGAATTATGTATATTTCATATCTGATATCACCATAAGAAAAAATGGTTAAAAATCTAATGTTTTTACTGAGTTTTTGATACAGTCTTAAACTTGTTTTATGAAAATATATTAATAAAATGTAATACTATTTGTAAAGCCTCAAAGATGGTGTAAAGTCCCATTTATTTGAAAACATGGTGCGGCATTAAACATGTTTTCAATGATGATGTGTCTGTGTGTATTACAGAGGAGATGAACACAACTTGTGACTGAAACTAAAGACTAGTTCTTAAATAGTGCTTTCTACTATATCTGAGCACTCAGAGCATGATACAACAGGCCTTGTTCACCTCTATTCATACAAGCACTTTTTTCCCCCCATGCTTAAGTGCTTTTTATCGAACATTCATACTCCGATGGATGCATCAGAGAGCCACTTGGGGTTAGGATCTTGCCTAAGGATATTTAGAATGCACCAACCTTCCGATTAGTATATAAATTGTTTATATGTATGTTATTATTACACCTCTTTATTAGGTACACCTTGTAGTACAAAACACAACTCTTTGGGGCATCGATTCAGCAAGGTGCTGGAAAGTTTCCTCTGATGTTTTGGTCCATATGGACATAATAGCATGACGCAGTTACTGCAGATTTGTCAGCTGCACATCCATGATGCTAAATTTCCCTTTCCACTGCATTCCAAAGATACACTATTGGATTGTGATCCGGTGGCTCTGGAGACCTTTTGAGTATTGCGAACTCACTGTCATGTTTAAGAAACCCGTCTGATGATGATTTGCGCTTTGTGACATAGTGTGTTGTGCTGCTAGAAGCAGCAATCAAAAGATGGGTACACTGTGGTCATAAAGGGATGGAGATGCTCAGCAAAAATACTCAGGTAGGCATTTAAGCGATGCTCAATTGGTGCTAAGGGGCCCACAGTATGCCAAGAAAATATCCCTTGCATCATTACACCAACTGCAGCCTGACTCGTTCATACAAGGTGGGATGGATCCATGCTTTTATGTTGTTTATGCCACGTTCTGACCCTACCATCCAAATGTCTCGGCATAAATTGGGACTCATTAGACCAGGCAAGACTTTTCCAATGTTTTATTGTCCAGCTTTCTTTAAAATGTTCCATCTGTTTCCTGTTCTTAGCTGACAGGAGTGGCGTCGAGTGTTTAGCCCACCTCCTGTGTTCAGAGATACTCTTCTGCATACCTTGCAACAAATGGTTTGCCTTCCTGTCAGCTCAACACAGTCTGACCATTCTCCCCTGACCTCTAGCGTCAACAAGACACTTTCTCTTTCTGAGACCATTCTCTGTAAACCCAGAGGTGTTTGTGCAGGAAAATCCTAGTAGATCAGGAATTTCTAAAATACTCCAACCATCCCACATTCAGAGTCACCTTTCTTACCCATTCTGATGCTCAGTTTGAACTTCAGCAGGCCATCTTGTCCAGGTATTATTCTTTCTTACAACAACAGCTGAAAAAGTGGTTGAACTTTAGGTTGTTCTGATTATGTCTACATGACCGAATGCATTGAGTTGCGGTTGTGATCGGTTGATTGGTTATGCTGATGAGCAGTTGAACAGGTATATACCTATTAAAGCCATTAGGCAATGGCAGCTTTTCTGCAAATCAGTCATCTGTGCCAACTTTGTTTTAAAGTCGAGTTTAAATTTGAGTCAGCGGAGTAAATAATGGTACAGTCTTACGATGTTGTCTCATTCTTGACAGCGTTTACACAAGCATGCTACATTTGGCTCCTGTAGTTGGCTGGGTCTGCAGCATGAGCTATGCTCTTTTTGTTGTAATAAACCAAGTACACAGCAAGCAGCCCCTGTGAGACGGTGTGATATTTTAAGAAAAGGGCTCCCTTTCTGTGGCATTTCAGTGGGCAGTTTTTCTTTTTTTAGGCTCTGTGCTCCTACGTCTCTTGGAGAAATATCAATAACAATGACTAATATCTGCTTTCAAATTCTTTTAGTATAGAGTTGTTGTTACAAAGGCTTATTCAAAAAAGGTCAAAAACAGCTTCATTGTTTGCTGACATGCTGCAGACCCATGCTGCTTTGGAAAACGTATATTTTCAAATTACAATACATGACATTTTGATTGTTTTTTGCGCAGTTCAAGAAAAATCATTTAACTGTGAATTGCTGTGAAACATCATGGCAGTGGTGTAAACTTCAGGAAATATTTGATGTACTTTAAATTCATCTATTTCTTTGGACAGCATTACATAGAAAGGAAGACCGCTTTTATTTATTTTTTTAGCAATGATTTATACCCATAACTTGTTATATGCTCTCGTGTGTCTGTAGTAGGTGAAGGTTTGTGCAGAAAATGTCCATGAATTTCAAAAACTACATTATAAATTTCTTTGGCAGTTCTGTAATTATGCTCTCATTTGCTCAGTCTCACCAGTCTCTATTACACATAATTGATAATTATGAGGTGAATTATGTTACAAATTGAAGGTAATAATCATTTATCAGTTAGCCAACAACCATCTAACTGTGGGCGACTGATTCATTTACAGGAGATATTAGTGGCCTGCACTTAAAAGCTCTGTTTCCTCCAAGCGCTAACTGTGTTATTGAATACTGCACAGATTAACCACAACGTTAAAACCCCTGACAGGTGAAATGTGTAACACTGGTTAACTTATTTCAATGCAATGTTATATTAGAAACCTAGATTCTGGCACTCACACAGTGGACACTACTTACCTACCACCCACCTAAATGTTGTTTCTAGCCAAGATCTCTCCTTAAAAGCAAAAGCACTGCCTGATGGTCAGACACTGCACCTCACAGCACATCGAAAACTGACGAAGGATCACGACAGAGAGCCCAAGAAGTCCAAAATCCCCACGTTCTAATCGAAACAAGCTCGCACAGCGTGCACCTCAGCAAAACGGATGTTTTCGTGGAACAGGGAAGACCTACACAGATGATTTTATTGTCGGGGTGTGTTGTTTAAACATAAAGACACGCTACCACCTCTTTCAGTAATATTAGTCAGATTTTTATTAACTTGAGAGCATTTGTACATTGTATTGATCATAAGATTAACAAAAAAAAGGTTTTAGGCCATCAAGTGTCACCAGAAGCTATTCAGTACACTCTGGCATTGAGTCTTCAAGTCTTCTATGTTTCATCAGATAAAGACCCCAGTGACTCTTCTCTGTGATGGGAAAAACAGACCAAAACCATTTCACCAGCAAAATGACCCCCCTTTGCATCACAACCCTTGCTGTAATAGTTTTATCCTTTATTTGTCCCCAACATTTTTTTTTTATCACTTTTTTCATAGTTTTGAGGGGAAAAAAGTCAAAATTCTGAGAAAAACTCCTAAATATATATATTTTTACTGACACTAATCCTCTTCTCCTTGTAGTATTTAGTTTTATCTAAATTTATTAAATTAAAACTCAGCCGAGAGAACAACTGAGGCACTTGGGGGGATTTTCCCCCTATTATTCATTTGGGCATTATGACTTTCTAATGATGGGAAGTTTTAAACTGTTTACAAAACCATCAACACCTGCAGGATCGCCTCTGACCCGCTGTGTTCAACACGGGCAAAGGTATGCCGTGTTTAGATATGCTGTGGCATGATAACACACCACTGTGTAACAGTCACAGCTTCTAATGTCAGCGGCTCTGGACTTGAGGAAAGGCACAGAGCACAAGAAGAGTTGTTTCTATCTTTTCCTTTACTAAAATAAAATAATTAAAACTGAACTTTGTTCAGAAAAATGAACAAATTTGCTAAACATCGTCAAGGACTTGAAACAAAGGGATAGGACATCTGCTTTCTATTTATAGTCCAGGTGAAGACTTACCTAATTGCTACAGCTGAGTGATTTGATTCTAGAAATGGAGCTGAGCTGATCAATAAATAGCTGTAATAGTAGGGTACATCAGAATGTAGAGTTGAGGCTATTTTATACCCTGCCAATCTCTCACTTCATCAGCCTCCCCCACTGCACTCATTAATAATGTACCTGGAATGAAAGTTAATGTATGTGATGAAAAATGTATAAGCTCATGAAAACTGAACTGACCTTTCAGTTGTTGATGTGTCTGATGCACTTTACTCGAAAACCTGCTGTTGCGGTTGCTTTGCAGCTCTTCACACAAAGCCACTAATCTCATTTATTTCTGGACTTTTCATTTCTAAAATGAGAGAGCCTGCCGCTCTAGATACAGATCGATACAAATACTTGACTTTATGCGTTTAGTTATTGAAATTCTTTCACAGGTATCGGCATACCCACATTGGATGTTTATGCAACACAAGCCGTATCCACTAATCAAAAATACTGTTTTGTAAGTGTGTTTATAATTCCTACCGTCATAACAATTTCTAATTACACCGGTAGCCATGCCAAGCCAGGCTGTTATTATGCTCAGGAGGGTAATTATTTCCATTGCCCTGTATTATTGACACAAACTTTTCTCTTGATTAAAAAGGAAAAACTAATCAGTCATTTTATGTACCTTAGTGTTGAGGGGGCGGTAAGGCGATCTGCTACTGAGCACTGGAAGTAGCAGACAGGGTATGATGGTGGGCAGCACCATGTGATATGGACAGCTTAGTAATAGGCCTCATTAGATGCCCAAAGCCGAAGAAATGTGGCACTCTGTTTCCCATTAGGAAGAAAGCACCACAATAAAAAACATAACAACGATGAAGGATAATTGTCAGCGAAACACAAGGTATATATTTCAAATGTTATTATTAGCAATCCATAAAAATGTCTTGTGTATGGCCATATTAGATCATGCAGAATGTGCTGCGGTGGGAGAGCATCTATAAAGAGAGGTAGACTTTAACCTCAGCATTCAAGGTACTAAAATATTAAAAATGCTGCCAAGCAAAACTAAACTGAACCAAAGCCAGATCTGCTAAAGCCAGAATGTGTTTATCATTCAAAGGGCATAAAAACAAAATCACTGCTAGAAGTAAAAATAAAACATTAAAAACGTTTTAATTTTAAATGATATTACTAGCTTAAAATGTGTAGAATCTTTAGCAAAATAAACACACCTTTACAGAGAATTGTAAGTAGACAAGTAACAAGGATGTTTGTGTGATTTATAAATCATAAAGTTTGTGCAACAGAAGAAGAGACTTTGTTTTACCTTCACAGGGCTAAGTCATGTCAACACTGGCCTTTTTACTGTTACTAAGTCATTTTGGTTATGACCTCATCATCTGAGCCATTTTTTTCTTTTTTTTTTTCTTCATCAGAGATGGGAGCTTCTATGGTACATATGAATAAAACACACTCTCACTGGCCATTTTTTTTTAGGTACACTTGTTCAAAGCCTTCTTAATGGAGATCTCTAATCAGTTATTTACAATGTCAGCCTCAGTGCCTTAGGCTCATGGATATGGACAAGATAACCTTCTGAAGTTCAAACCAAACAGCTTTCTTTTTCTTTAACCTTTATTTAACTAGATTCATTCCATGTGTTTTCTTGGCACACTTTGGGCCCCTTAATACCGACTGAGCATCTTTACTGAGAATTGTTGCTGACCGTGTCCATCCCTTTATGACCACAGTGACCACTGTGTACCCATCTGTAATGATCTGAACTTTTTGACATAGTGCAGTAGGTTGCTGCAAGCGGTTGTCAGAAAACCGTTTTTTTGAACTTGAATGAGTTCTCTGTACTCAAATGGCCTCCACAGCCACCAGATCTCAGTCCAAAAGAGCACCTTTGGAATGCGGTGGAACAAGTAATTCTCTTCATTGGTCTGCAACCAACAAATCTGCAGCGACTGTGTGATGCTATTGTGCCAATATGGCCCCAAACCTCTGAGCAATGTTTCCAACACCTTGTTGATTTTTTGCTACAAAAATAAGTCTTATAGAGTATACATTTGGGTGATTCAACAACAGTTTCTACTTTATACACATAATGTAATATTGTATGCATATAGCATAGTATATTGCCAGGACCCAATCACCTAGGGAAGCATATTTTTATTTTGTTTTTAAGCTATAACTAAATTGCACATAGGCCTATGAATTGGTTAGCTGCACATAAAAGGACTGTTTTTCATTTTGCTCTCATAAATGATCATTGCTGTATACTACTGTGGGGTTGTTTTTTTTTAGGTTTCTGTATATTGTTTTTGGTATTTTACATTATTTGGTATTTTACAACAAAAAAAAGTGTTCAAAAATGTTTGAACACTTTTTTTCTGTTTTCAGCGACACATCAAAGCAATAAGGAAGACAATTGGGGTTAAACATACAGAATATATGTAATAAAATTGAAATGTGCTGTCTTACTGAGTAAGAACACCTATTGTAGAGCACTGAAAATGATCATCTCAGGCACCAGCTTCCTCTCCCATCAGCAATGACTCCAGCGCCATCTTGTGAAAGAATTACATAAGTCAATTTAAATGCTTTTTAACACACACACACACACACACAATGAGCTTGCTTGCCCTGAGCACTGAACGGGAAGTCTGTTCAGAACAACTACACTTTGTCATTTGTCAGTACTGGTTGCACAGTTTTACATTTAGAGATGTGATAGAAATATCTGAAAGCGTTTGAGGCACGTGGAAAAAGAAAAGCTAGATGTATTGCTGCAGTATCAATAGATGGCAGTAGCATCACATCATGGCAAGGATACTGATTAATGCCCTTTGCATGAGATCATCACATCTTTTGTAGAGTAATAAAAGGTAGCCTCAAGCTGTGGCCAACAAAATACAACAGTGCAATTATCATTCATCAGTTTCTCCATGTATAGACAGCAGGATCCCATTACAAGATATTTCTGTTTATTTCATTTCATTACCTTCCACAAGGGTTACCATGGAATCACATGCTCAACAATGAAGGTATCATCGATGCATGTGATGCTATGTATTTAAGAGTGCATCAGCAAAGAAGTGATCCTCGGTCATTTCCCGGTGATAATAAAACGTGTCGGCTCTCTCTTAAGTCACACTTATAATTAGAAAGTGAGATAAGTTGAGACAACTGTGAGACTCCATCATTCAGTCACAGATTTAGAAAGTGTAGAGTAATTGCATTTTGCTCCTTATCTCATAAATTGGATCCATTCCAGAGCTGGGGATGGAAATCCTCGTCTTCAGTCATGGAAGGAGCCCATTTGCGTTGAGGCTGTGGATTTTCAGAGGCATGACAAAGCTAAGAAGTTAGGAGAGTTTCACAATCGACTCGGGGATGAAACATGACAGAATTCGCCTCGCACCGGCATTAATGGAGAGTGCAGCATTTTAAGCTGAGGCTTACTGCGGCAGCTGAGGTCGCGCGGCAGACACTTGTCGTGTGAGAGGTCACTTGAAACATTTATGCGGCGTTGCATTCCAAAGTAAAGGAGAAACAACAGCATTGAGGTCAGGTTAAATAACCCTTTGCTCTGTAATGTCATGTCGAGCCAACCTCCGCTTCACTTGAAAAGATCACAGCTGAATCAACATGTTGTTTCTGCTCTAAATTATACACAACACAGCAGCAGGATCACTGTCAGTTTATGCACTGTGCAGCATCTTGCTCTTTGTGGTATGCATTTAGCTGGAAACTGTCATTATACATGGTCTGGACAACACACAGCACATCAAAATAAAACATGAGGGTTTCTCAGTGTGTGGTTGCTGCTGTACACCATTTCTACCTTTTACAGGAATTGTGCAGTCTGCAAGGCTCATGTAAGCACAGGATGTTTGTGCACAGCTTTGGTCTTACTCCCTGCTGGCTTGATGGCCAGATGGGTCAGTGACAGTGTGGTCGAAGCTTGGCAGGCCCCTTCTGTTCGCTGTGAGGGTCCACTCATGGGATCTAAACCTCAGAGACCAGAATTCTAGAAACTGGATCACAAGGTAAATGGATTGCAAGCTGAGCTGAGACACACACATACCCCCACACAGTTACAATAAGGAATACGCACTGTCTCCTGAGTAGCAGAGAGGCTACGTGAACATATGCTTACACGTGTATGGCGTGTCGGATCCTCCACGATGAGACAGATCTGTGAGAGGGCAGAATGTTTTATCCACAGAAACAGAAACATTAACGAAAGAAAATGTGATTTTTATTTAATAAGCCAGAAGCAGACCTGATCTTTTATCATTCAAGGCAAGCTGTTCAGGAGGGTTAGATTGCCGAAGTGATATTTTTCTGGTCATGTCATGTGGAAATTTAGTCAAGTCATCTTCAACTGCTATTGCAGTCCATTAACTCCATTGTGAAGATACATAATTGATGCAGCCTTTGGGTAGAGTTTAATCAAATGGAGAGTTCTCCACACTCCACCGCCAACTGAAAAATGAGACACACGATCCTCAGTGATGTAGTGCGTGAGGTAAGAGTATAATTCACACTTTGAATTGATTTATAATCATTGCACTGTACACGTCCTGCACAATGCCCAAAGCAAAACATGTGGGTATAAGCTTTTAAAGTTGGATTCCTGTGAAGTATTTATGCGCTCGAGTCAGGATCAGCAGAAAGTGTATAAAAATGAAAGTATAACAGCCAGACAGCTGATTTTTACTAATCTACTCGCAAATAAAAAGGTGCACCTTTTTGGTTTTCACTTTCATTTCATTTTTGTTTGATGTGGATTTTCTATTACTCTTCCCCAACTATTCATTTCCATCTTGGTATTTTGATTCTCTTTAGGCGTTTACTTTTTCTTTGAAATAACAGTGATCTGTGTGGGATGTGGAAATGCATTGTTTATGCCATGCTCCCTGAAATCAAGGGCTTAGCTCTCTAGTTAAATTTCACACTCAGCCGGCACTTATCTCTGTCAGCTCCCGTTTAAGCCACAGATGATCTGCCTTGTTTTAAATGTTGTTGGCTTTTGCTTGTGCCCTGAACCTGAGCTGTGATTCAGTGGTAGAAATGTACTACTTTATTTTATACAAGTACAAGCTCCTAAGAGTGTGCTACATCTTTCACGCAGACAAGGCGGGGAACAAATATGCAACATATTCATAAGATCTATGCCAGCTCGCGTACGTCTTTTCTCCATGAATGCATTTTTGTGACAGGGGAAATTGGGGGAAAGTGGCAGATTAGTGCACCTACTCAGCTGCAAATTCTGAAGAGCATTCGTCTCACTCAGCCATGCTAATAACACAGCAGTCAATTAAATCCATGAAGTCAGATATGTAATTTTTGAATAATCATTAACTAGAATTAGAAGTTTGGCTATTGAAGAGATGGGAAAGGAAGACGGAGAGAGAGGCGGTGAGAGACGTATAACCACCATTACATTAGAAGCGACATGCACTAAATCCCTCAGCCGAAGATGAGTGAAGATAAAGGAGGTGACTGAGCTAATTGTGTACTGTCAGAATCCATATCTCTAACGACTGTCAAACGAGCAAATTTCAAATGTATTCTCTCCACCCACCGCCCCCCCCCCCCCCCCCAAGGGGTGAAAGTGCTGAGAGAGAGAGAGCAAGAGAAAGAGAGAGAAAAATAAACACCAGGAGACACTAATGTGATGAGAATGATGCCTAGTCTCTTCCGCTGATTAAAAATGCAATAACACTATGAAAAACACACACGTGCATACACACGCTGTGCAGCCAAGGCATGGCCAAGGTGTTGCTCTGTGGACCGACAGATAAGGAATGGCACCCTGGACTAATTATTCACTTGGAGTGAAAGGCATTGTACATTTTCATGTATCACTTCAAGAAAAACAAACAAACAAACAAACGAGTGAATGAACGAACAGCATTTAAGCGGTGGAGCAAGAAAATTTACAAGTGATCTTTCTTCACATGATAATTAGAGTCAATGAGAAGATGGTGGATGTTATGACTCATGCCTAGCCAGTGGCTAGCTGACTGTAATTATGAAATCTTGAAGTCTGAACTGTGTGCTGGTAATGGGAACTGGCCTGGTTTCTGGAGAACAGAAGGAATGCAGGGGAAGGAAAAGATGCTGGTAAACAAAAAGCATCATAAGGAGGTTTCCAGTACAAGATGCAGCGGGGAAGAAATAAGTGGAGTGAAGAGTGTCTTTATCCGCCCCGTGTTATATCAGGCTTCAGTTGGTCACTGACGGGAAGCAGATAAGGTTTCACTCTGGCTGGAGTTGGATAATTGGACATTTATGGAGAGATAGGAGAGCCCAGAGCCCAGGAGCCATGAAACAGAGCTAATCTAGACCCAGCATCAGTAAATTGTCTGTGAAAGAGCGCATCAGGAGTTCTGACAAGATAAAGAAGGCTTTCCTCAAAGGCGGAGCTGGACCAAAGTGACATGAAAACTCAGATAGAAGAAAGTCTGAGCCTTGGGTGCCGGGACTTTTGCAAGTCACATGACGTGCGCGCCGAAACGCATATTTCACAGCGCAGCGGCGTCACCTTGTCATCCAAATTGGGTCGCACAGTCTTGTAATTCTTAGACAGAGAAGACAGTTTTGACAATTTTTGTAACTAGACGGCTCTTAAGAGCCAGAACTCTTTTCAAGCTGGTGTACATTTTTAAAGAGCCCATAAAACCTATTGTTCTGCATCAAATACTCCATGTCTTATAATCTGTGACTGGCATCCCTTAAAAGTTTCAAACATTTAAGCCCTCCTGGTGGAATGTGCCTTGCTCTTAGTCCACCATGATTAGTTTCCTTCCTTTGATGTTTCTTTCTACCATTTGAATCTCCCTGGAATGTGCTGCCTACAGAACAGGTGCATACTAAGCAGGTGGGTCCTTACGTAGGAGCCCCGAGAGTCTCATGATAGAGTAGTTCATATTCCATACTATTTCAGGCAGGTTTATAAAAAAAACAGATTCCTGGACCTGCTTTGTTTTGTTTTTACACATTTTCTGCATTTTAAAGTTTTTCTTTTCTTTGTATCACTATCCAAAACGATATTTCTTGAGCTATTTATTGTTTCGCTTCTTCTTTTGCTGAGGCACAAATCTAAACTCTGTACAGCCCCTACTGATTACTTGCACATAGGCACTGACACAGGCAATTAATTTGGTGGGGGAGAGGCTAGTCTTAATTGGGTATAAGTGGGATTTTTCTTGGCTGTGTGCAACAGAAAATGACAGACTGTGCGTATGAGAAGTAAAGACCATCTGGTCCCACAGGAATGGAGCGAGAAGCCAGACAAATGGAAAGAGAAACAACTGAAAACCTGTGTGTATCATTCCGCCCTCTCGCTCAAATACACACACACAAGAGGAATCGGCATTTCTTGGTCATATATCATTTGCCCACATAACAGCCTAGAGGGTGAAGAAGCAGAAGTCTCTCATGCGTGGCCTATTCATGTTTTGATGCAATAATCAATATTGAAAATAGTAACATTATGCTTGTAGGCAGGCACGGGAATAAAGAGCGGTTAGCTCGTAAAGACTTGGTCATCAGCAGGACAAATTGATCTGACATGTTACATTATTCATGTGCGGGATTGGTGGTGAGACTCGGGAGGGGGTTTTTGTAAACGGGCTAGTAAGGAAGTCAGCAAGTGGACATTGTTTTCTCTCGCAGGGGTCCAGGCTCCTCAGTGCACCAAGCATTTCCATCAGCTACGCAAGCCTACAGTATAAACAAAACGACGCATGATTGCACAGAGACCCACACATTTCCGCACGCACAGAAATGACTATGATATGCTGTCTGGTTTCATTGTATAAAAGATAACAAAATGATTTTATTACACGTCCATAATTTGACAGACATCACAACATACTTGCAAGATTGCTCTGATATTAATGTTTTCCACACCATAATTAGGCATAATATACCCAGTGTGAAACTAAATAAAACAAACATGCTTTTGCAGATACAGGGAAGGTCAGTTCAACAACAAATTAAAGCCATATTCTGTCACTCAGTGAAGTTCACTTCTGGTAAAGAAAACGAGCCGCAGAAGGATGCTGAAGCTTATTATCATTTTCAGAATTTATTTTTTCTTTTTTTCCCCTTTTTCTTTTTTTAATTTCTCTTCAAGTTTACATCAAATAGAACAAACATACATTGGCACATGCAAAGTGAACACTTTGTGGTGCTTTTCATAACCATTCAAATCCAACTGAACAAAGACTGGATATCTATTGTTTTACTCCAAACATGAAAATACTCTCAGATATTTACAAAAAAAAATATATACTTACAATGCCCATCACTCTAACATAAGAATCATCTGGAGATGATTTGATTTAATTAAAATAAATTACTGTGTGTGGCAGAGCTTGCTGTTTAAGGTTATTAAATCAATTTCAATAAAGAAGAGGCACAGAAGAAAAAAAATCACTTAGAAACAATACAAACAGAAATCCAATAATGGGAACCCCAAGAGAATATGGCTTTAATGACATTTCAAAAGAAAATATCTTGAAAGCAGATCCGGTGTCCTTTACTGCATTCGTCCTCATTCACGGTGGCCCCCTTTTTAGCAGGCATGTTGAGCTCTGTCAGAGAGAGAAGGGGTGGGGGTG
>VUQR01008671.1:10790-28322 GCA_015108515.1 Hemichromis elongatus | reverse complement strand
GTAAAGGTTTTTGTTTTTTTTTTTTTTTTGCAAACTGAGGTCATCCTGGCTTGTCTGTTTTATGGCAGGAATAAAATCTGGAGTTATGGTTAGTCTTTGGCTTACAGTGACATTTAAGTATGGTGTCATACTGTGAAGAATGGGCTAGGGGCATGTGAACATAGTCCGTAGAGCAACGGCAAGTAGGAGGATATGTGTGTCTGCAGGCTTGTTGTCCTGTTTGTGCGTTTTCTTAATCACAGACATTGCTATTCTACTACTTTAATGTTGCTATGGCGACCATCTCCCATGGGCTATGCAATTAAAGTCGCACCATTTCTTTACAGCTGCATTTTGTAGTCTTGGCCGGGAAGTATGATGAATAAAACATTAGTAAATGTACAACAGAATCTTGCTGGTAAACATAGTCAGGAAGATTTTTAAGTAAGATGTTTTCGTGTGCCTTTTCAGGTTTGATACTAAAACATTTCTAACTGCATGCATTTTTTAACAATCCCACTTCTCTGTTTATGATCTGCACCGGAGTAGTGCATACATTGTGTGCATTAATCATGACCTGATCTAAGGGGTTAACAGTAATAGAGGAAGCTCACGCTACACAGCATCATTCACATATAACATCTTTAAACATCCAACACATAGCTCATACAGTACCAGTCACACCCTCCCAATTTGATAGTCTATTTAAGCTGCAAATTCTCCTCCGCTCCCTCTCCCTCTTACATATCAGTGCCCTCCATCACTGCCTGTTGCCTAACCCCTCCATGACCCCAGCATCCCTGGGAAGGTTCCGCCGGGGATAATAACTAATCACTCCCCAATTTCTATGTATCATATTTATGGGGAGCGGTCAGCTCTGAGTTTAGGCACCTAACTCTAACAAAGTCCTTTCAGAAGCAAGTCGCGCCATTCTGCAGTCATCCTGAAACGCCTCATTTAAGTGGGCAGTTTGAAGGATTATGTAAATTAACTTTAATTTCACTGGTCACTGGGACAGAAAAAAAAACTGCATGCGTAGAATAACTGTTCAAATCTGATTAAAAAATAAAAGTTTTACTTCCACCCCCACACTCCCACACCCCCAGAGACATACACACACACGGCAATTGCAATAAACTAAAAACTAAACTAAAATGCTGAAGTAAAAACAGATCAGTACAAATGTATGCAATTTTATAGATAAAGAAAAATTATGCAACTCTTTTAAAAGCTTGTATTTTTAATACTGCTGTGTTTAAGCAACTGAACCTGGAGCTTTCAAATCCAAGCTGCCTTTTCACTTCTTGATGACATTGTTTTTGGTTCAGTCACACTAGAGTAAAAATAGGACAACAACCTCCATGTGACCAGGAAAAACTGGTGGTTGCCCGGTGCAGCTGGTACCTTAGAGATTGAGCGTGCGATGCCGTCAGCCTCTTTGTGACCGTTGTTGACGGCACAGGCCGCCTAGGGGTGAAAATAACCTGTCAACCTGACTCGGAGTGTCACTCTTGGACGCACTGGTGAAGAGTTGCAAACTATTGCCAATTTATAAACGTAGACTGATTAGACAGTCGCATCTAGCTAGCACAAACAATCTGAGCTTATCTGTGCTGAGTCAGTACAACTCGCATGCGATGTGTCCCTTTGCAGTAGAGACTTACCTGGTTGCCATCTGGTTGTATTCTAGCTATATCCAAATTGCACCTGTATCATTTTGCGGTTAAATCGCAGTTCTGTTAGTTTAAGTCTGGACCTGAAGTAAGTAGGTAATGTGAATTTTTGTTTATACAGATGGCAACAGAATTGCAATTTTCAGTAAAACAGACTGCATCTAATTACCAACCTGACCACATCAGCTTTGCAAACTGAAAGCTGATCGATTCTATTTTATCCTGGTGCACCAAAGTTGTTTTGAAGACTGCAGCTGATTGCAAGTGGTTGCAGACCTGGTTCCCATCCTTGAAGCAACCAGTTTAAAAGCAACAAGACCGCAAGTTCCCTGCAATAATTTTGGTTGGAGTGAAGTGTGACAGTAGCATTAGTTATGTGAGCAAGTCATCCATCTTAGGCTGCCATGTCCTCAAAGCTTATTTTCCATTAAAGGGACCTACAGTATTATGCTTTTCCTCAATTGCTGTCACATATATGCACTAAAATGCTGAGTGCTCATATTAGATATGGCCAAAGTTTCAAATAATACAAACTGCTCCAAACTGTCAGTTTTTCTATACTGTCTTCTATGAGAGATGACAAAAGCCTCATTTACCTGCTATTCAAACTTTCTGTTTGTGAGCAGCAGCCAATCAGACAAAAGTTTGAAGAAAGGGAGCTAAATTGATGAACTAATATACATTTTATTTCCATATAGAGAAGTTTTTCTTTTTTTTAATACAGAGCATTAATCTTGTAACATCTGTGATTCTAGTTAGTTGTAATAGAAATATGCTCAGACAAATCCTCTCTATTATTCTAATTTTTTAATATTAAAGCCTCCCTTAACTCTTCTTCCTTTTGGTTCTTCCATTTGTTAAGTTTTGTTTTCTAACTACAGATTTCATTGTTAATTAAATGAAATCACTCAGAGAAGCATTAAGGCATTCACGCACATGCCTGTTATTAAATGTAACGGGGCAGTGAATCAATTCGACATCTCAGCCTCTTCTCCGAGAGGTGTAATCATGAAGATATTACATCGTATCAATATCAATGTAAATGTGCAGAACCGCTAATGCTCTTAATCCTATAAATCAGTTAGAGTCATTCCATAAGGGGGCCCCTGAAAAGGAGGAATTTGGCACTCCGATGGTTATAGGAATTGACGGACATTCTCCCGGGATGGTCGAGGCGCAGTTCAGGTTTCAGGGCGGTCATGCACATAAATTCGCCATTAATAAATGTCAGTTCCAATGTTGCTAAAAAAAAGAAGGGCAAGAGGAGGAGAGTGCATGCAGTGAGGGGAGAAAAGGCGAGAAGATATTCATGTAGGAGAGACAGAAGGTGAGAGACACACAGAGCAGAAGACAGGGGGCACTTTTGGGAGGGTCTTACACAGACCGCATGCTTCGCTTGGGGACTTTTGATGTGCTCCTGCAACAGATGCCAAGGTTTCACCCCTATTTACTCAAAGAGCCACATGTGTGACAGGCAAAGATGTGCAACCCATCCCCTGATAGGCTTGCATCAGCACTCTGACTTATGCGCATAACTCACACTTCGACTCACACAATGATACACACGTTGAGAAGCACACTCAGTCACAGATCCACATGCTCATTCTGCTCATGACAGATGAGTGTGACAACTGTTGGCTGTTTGGAGAAATTCCCAGGAAAATCTGTGATCTCAGAGGCACAATCCAGAGAGGGGTTGTGGGGCTGGTGCACCTGTGGGTGCCATGATCACTCTGTGTGATTAGAAGTGTAGTGGGAGAAGAGGTCTTTGGAAGCTGTGATGTGTGATTTGCATGAGCTGTCAATCTTCACTGTCTTTGTCCTGACAACTAGAGATGAGCAAAAAGCTTCCATGGCAACGCTGGCCTAAAATTCAGCCTTTGCAGTCTTTCCTCTTTAAAGGGCTTTAAAAACTCTTTCTCATGTTGATGTTTCTCACCCACAACAAACACCATATCACCTAACTACGGAAATATGTAGGCCTCCCCACTCACGTACTAATACCCAGCTTTCTCTATGCTAACAGGATCACGCTTACTGTTTTAGATGAAGGGTGGTATGAGTAACACGCAGCAACAGAGACAGATAATCTCCTTCCATTCCTGGCGACAAAGCCCTGCTCCTTGAAATCTCTTCAGAGAGCAAGTGCCCCCATCTCTCATGTTCCCTGCCATGCAGCTGGCCTAAAGGTCGAACTATTAATCAGGATACAAGATAACTGGGGCCTTTTTAAGGGACATTATACATCATTTTAACCAAGTCACCATCCTATTAAACTAGTGGAATGGGTTTTCTAGTAGAAGAAAGGAAAAAAAGATAAAAAAAAAAAAAAGACTAAAAAGATCTCATCTATGTGCCTTGGGAAAATTTACATCTATTATACAGATGTAGATCTCAGCTCCTGGGTCATCTTTATGGTCTGTATCATTCCTCATGACTATAAAGGGACTATTTTTAATATTAAAGGCTCACTGTGGACACACATAGTTGTCTTTGTAGATTTACTCGTTCATAGGTTAAGCTTATGTCTAACTACAGTGTTGTACTAAAGTACAAGTATTTTATTTTATATATTTTTTTTACAATGTATTAGTCTTTAAAAGCGTGAAAATAAATATTCAAATGTATACTTCTAGCACTCCTTTGGTAACACTCTACGACCACATTCAGCCTGTATAGAAAAACAATTTAGCATTATTGTGGCCTATAAACGTACAAAACAGAGCCTAGGCAGGGGTTTTATATTCAAAGATAAAATTGTATTTTTTTCCAGATTAAAGTCATATATGAGCAAGAAAAAAGAATTACAATTACTGGTTGCCATGCATTGTGCCTGCAGTGGTAGACCTTATCAAATTATACTTTGCAATCAGGAAATACTTGTAATTTTAGGACAGAATTGCTACATGATTGGAAGCATCCATGCTTTGAAGAGACAGTGCCAGGAGAACACCACACACTGATCTTATGGGGAGGTCGTTTTTGTGAAACAGTTACTGCTGCGTGTCTCTTACTACTCTGCACTTTTGGCATTCCCTCTGTGCGGGCCTCTGGGGTGTGATGCAGTTGGTTCAACCTAGTGAAAGTGAGGCCTGCTTTTTTTTTTTCTCTTGTAATGTTTTAAAATTGTACAAGTTTAACCTCAGAGAATATCACATGAATTTAGTCATGAATTAAGAATTTTAATCTCAGAAAGTGAATGTTAAAACCACACTACTTGCCAAGCTCTTGCATGATGTCCATATAGTAAGTCCTGGACATTAGCACTTAAAAAAAGTTTGTTTTCATGATTACATTATAGAGTGCAGTAAACTGTTTAGTAACAGTCTACATCCTGCTTACAAATGTTAAAAACTGTGCAAGCTTCTCTATTTTACTGTACGTTGTCTAAAAACGCCACTCCAGGTTACTTACTCATGGGGTCAGCAGCGGGGTTCTCACACAGCTCGGTCTTTGCCTCTCCATTGGGCCTCTCGTTGGGCTTCTGGGACAGACGTGATGACATTGTGGCAGCTGTGACTACAGCCTTGAAGCTGCGCTTCCTCTTCTGTACGTTCATCTCAGGGTGGAAGATAATGATGTACACCTTGGGCATGTAGAGCATGCCCAGTGCTACTGAGGCACTGAGGTTCATAGAGATGGTCAGGGTGGTTGTCTGAATGTACAGCTGTAAGTAAGCAGAGACAGGTGAAGAGTGATTTTAATAAAGACTAGAACAGCAGCAGATGTAATGAGAATGGGTAGCGTGGTGTGTGGTATCAGCTTTGATTTGGCTGCTCTATGAGGCAGATAAATATGTTAGGAGTAGCATTTAAACACTTATAAAGAAAAATTAGAAACAAGACAGCGATGATGGCTAAACGTCTGTTGCCAATTAAAGAACAGTCACACTACTGAGCGAGGTGATGAGGCAAAACCTAATAATAGCCACTGCCCAATAACAAAATCTCAGCATCAAGAAGATACATTGCATTGTTTGTTGCCGTTTTCTGAGTCTTGCAGTGTGGTTAACCTTCCTGCAGAAGGAGCCATGATGTTAGTCATTTAACACTTTTATAGTTTTACAGTAACAGATTTTTTAATTCTGACTTACCACATAATTAAATTGATTATTCAATTATACAATTCTTGTTTTGATAACCTATTATTAGTAGATAAGTAGGTGATCCCGACATTTGCTATGTGTTGCCATGAGCAAAGGAGCACTGATGCATTTAGTACATGATCTAGAAGCATTTATTAAAGCCTGACCTACAGCTACTCACTCAAGTCAAAGACGGTTCAAGCGTATTAATGACAACAGCAGAAGAATCACCAACAAATATCCTTACTCGCCCTCCTTCCTGCCAGCCCGTTGACTTTTTTCACTCTAGATTGATAGACCACACTGTCAGATGAGAAGCTGTCCATGACATATTGAAGTCACCTTTCTTTTCCTTTTATATGGGTTGTTTTATTCCACCACTCAAGCAATCCGAGCCCCTACTTCTCCCACTAGCAAATTCTATTACCAGGCCCACTTTAATGTACATTCCTCTGAGAGTACAATAAAAGAACATGTATGCACTAAAAACACTACATTTTCAGCATACAGAAAGTCTACATTTGTCTTTCTGCAGCTCTGCACACAGCAGAGTGCAGCCTGCGAAAGGCTGTCAGTGCGGTAAGTGCTAGGATCATTCATTGGACTGCCGTTCCCGTGACATGAACACAGGTACATTCTCTCAAATGCATCCAACATGACATTCCTTTTCAGTCGTTGCATAACACCTTTCACACTGTCAGCCTGTAATTGTGAGCTTGCATAACCAGATCATGTAGGGATTGCAAATTTTAAACACCGACTTCATTAGAATGTAGTGATTTTTCTAAGAGGTGGTGAAGTCAGTAAATCAGAGGACATTTAAGAGCTCTTTGTTTCATTTAAGGGTCTTGGAGGAGAAATAATCACTTCAAGAGGGGACATTATTGTTTGAAGAGCCGATCACCAAAGCCTCCTCTCTAATCTACTGCACTTGAAAGCATCAGATGTCACTTACATACTGCCATTCAGTCAGTCACTGGTAATGTGCACTAGGAGAGGGTATGATTGTAAACACATTATCCACCACAGCGTGTCTGCGGAGAAGCAAAATGCTCAGTGAATCAGTGAGAGGAGGAAATGTCACCATTTGCATACAATCTTTCTTGGTAAATATTCGGAAACGGTAATTTCTTTCACTCATTTCCATGCTAGTCATGCCTTTGTCTTCTAATCTCCAAAAATCATTCAGATGCCTGATATCATCAACACGCCAGTGCACTCAACTGCCCCCATACCCTCCTGTTTCTCTGTGAAGCAGCATCAGAGGCAGCGATCTGGCTGGTACACCATGCATTAATAACTGTATGAATATCACAATACTCTCAGCGCACTCTGTTCCCTGTCACTCTAGGCTGGGGGAATTTCATTTCAAGAGCTGCAAATTTGCAGGGTTCATGACTAGATTTTTTTGGGGCCACGAGTCAAAGCGTTGTGGGGCAGCGCATGTGGCATCAAACGAAATCGCCAGAGAATCTTCAGCCTGTGTTGCTGCGCTTCCATGTTTGGTAGTTGGTAACCTGTCTGGTATCCATAGCAACACTACAGAGTTTGGTGCAACAACTAAAGATGCCTGGAATAAGCTTTTAATGAGATTCTGATACCAAAGAGTCTGCAATGCTGACCCTATCACAACTGATTTATTGACCGTGCAGGAGAGCTGATTTGGGAGCAGGCTCACAATAAGCTGTAATAGGCACTTTGTGCACTCATACGCACACACAAAGCATGTGTAGGTATGTGGGCTTTCACACTTTCTAATACCCTAACCACACACACACACACACACAGGCACATAAGCACACCAAAACAAATCCTTTTTCTAACCATCTTTAACTGCAGAGACAGGGTTTTCCATTGTGCATCTCTGTGAGCTTGACCCAAATTCGTACCCACCGCTCAAATGCTTTGCTCGTCGCAGAACATTTGTAATTAGCTTCTGTTGCTTTAACATAAATAAATACATGAAGGCATTTTCACAACTGCTTGGCAACTTACTATTTATAACCACCGTAATGATTTATTAACGTGCTCATCAGGAATCAAACGGTTGCTTTTGAATTTTACATCTCACTGACAAGCCAAATGCCAACATTCAGTCACAACAGACGATGTTTCTACTATTTAGACAAAAAGCTGTTGAGCGTAATTCTCATAATTATACCCACCAGGCATATACTTACTGCAAAGGCAATTTAATTGTGTATGGATGAGTACTATAAATGCACACAGTGATAAGAACTTGATTCAGTAAGTGACAATTAGGATGCTCTCTGCCCCGTTAGAGAATGCCTTCAATAATGAATTCAGGGGATTTGCAGTCTCCCCTCAACTACCTGGATGTCTCTTGTTGTTTGGGGTGGCCTACTTTCTATAGTGGCTCGTGTCATGAATAACTCTGTCTGGCTTTGTGCTCCAAACCCTGATTCTGTTTTGTAGCTCTGTGTGTTGATGGCCTTTGCTTCTTTTTAACTCTGTACAGGAGATCCCCATTTCTGGTATTCATGATTGGCAGATTAAGAGGCTGCCACGAATAATGCACTCTGCATGTGGCAGAGATGGCAAGTAATTGTGACAACAATTAGAGGAAATCGTTTTTGATTTTTCCTTGACATGATTTGTCAAAATACAGCATCCGGGATCCATCACGTGTGTCGGCGGGAGAATTTGTCCCAAGAAGCCAAAATTTCAAAGGACTAAGAATAAAAATCTTTGAAAATAGACTTAATGTGTTTTCCCTTATTTTCTGACACATATATATATTTAACAAGGGCAAAGTTTCAAATAATAATGTTAGTCTATGTGCAACCAGAAGCTCACACTTCAAACTGCTGTAATTTCTCTGTTTTAGACAGTTCTCAGTGAAGCTGGGTTTAACACTTTACAAAGTGTTACCACCATGTTTCTGTCATGTTGTTGCTTTCATTACAAAGATTCTTCAATGCTGTGCACAATGCATGGATAGAAAGAAGAAAAAACATCAAAGGTGCCTTTTTTTTCTTCTGCGGTATTTGCTGCAATTAGCTGACTTCTCTTCATATGGATAGAGGAGAAAAACGGTGGAGCGGTTTATGACTTTTTATTGCATGAAAGGACAAGAATGTGAGGATAAAGTTAGAATTGTGTCCAGGACAGTAGGAACTATAGCCTTCTGCTAACACAGCACTTGATCTTTGCAAGCATCTGCATAGACATCATGCTAACACAAAGTCATCAGTGAAGAAAGCTGAGTAAATGCCTACCCCAGCCCAGCAGCCAGAGACGATCTTCAGCATGTAACCAAAATGTGATGAGCTGACAGACTTCAAGCATTGTAGCCTCAATTTCTACCTGTACTTGCTTACATTTGGACTGATCTTGTGTGTTGTGATTAGGACAAGGATTTGTGGCAGTGCATGGACCTGTAGCCTAAAGTTCATATTGTTACTGGTTATTATGTTACAAATTATGTCCAGCCATGGTAAATGGACTGGTTCTTATATAGTGCTTTTCTACTCTCACTGAGCACTCAAAGCTCTTTATGCAACTCGTGCATTCACCCAATCATACCCATTCACATAAGCACTTTATCTAAGGTTTTTAGCGCTTCTATCTAACATTCACTCACACTCCAATGGATGCATCGGAGGGCAACATGGGGTTAGTATCTTTCCCACAATATTTTCTGCATGGATCGAACCACCAACCCTCCCACTCTACGACCTAAGTTACAGCCACCCACGTGGCCTATGTTACAAATTAATCTAACAAGTAGTGTAGTGTGTTACCTTTTCCAGGGAGTAATTAAGTAATTAATGTAATGCAGTACCCAAAATTTAAGTCTCTCAAGGTGTTTATTAGTTTGCAAACTCCTCCTACATGATCAAGGGTTGAGTGACCAAACTTGCCATGTAGGTAGGTAGGGCTTGAAGGTTCTTATCCATGTCAGAGATTAAAGAATCATCACGTTTCCTAGCAACCACCACACAATATGCTAACATCACCTGTTTATAGCATTTATGCACCCATAAAACCTTATAAAAACATTGCATCCTTTTTCTTTTATGACAGTAATGTCTAATTTATACCTCTAAAAGTTGAAATATGTACAATATATTAAAATGCCATCATGTTGCCTGGCAACCGTCTAGCAATGAGCTAAAGTCTTTGTACACCTACAACACCTTATGAAAGCATCCTATCATTTTAATTTCGTGACAATAACATCTTATTTATATCCACAAATGATGAATTATACATGCCTAGCAACCACAGAGCGACTGGCTAAAGTGACCCAATTTTAATCCCCTGCCTTTTTTCCCCCCCTCAAATTTCTCTATGCGGATAAGCAAGTATAAGTATGTCTATTGCTTTGCAAGCAAAGGCATAGCAATATTGTAGCACAAACATGTACTAGTAATGTGTAATAACAGCCAATCGGAATAAAGATGGCTTAAGGGGAGCTTGGCCTTAAAGGGAGGAGAGCTAAAGTGCCTTGTTTCAGAAAGAGGCTTGAATAAGAGTCTGCACAATGGCACAGGATAAAATCAATAAGGAACTTTTTACTGTGAATTATGCAAAGCTACGCTACTGGAGTCTAAGAATAAAAAACGTGGTGCTGGAAATGAGAGCATTAGGTCCCCTTTAAACTTTTTAATTTGGGAAATCATTTCAACCTTGGCAAATATTTAGAAGAGATCCAAAAGCAGAGATAATCTGTGAGAGAGACAGGTTTTGGTAAAGTTTGATGATCACAAGCCTATTAAAAGAGACTAGAGGAGAGCACACACTGCCTGTGGAGAAGCTAAGGATCCTGCACAGCTCCTCGTGGTCTGATGCTCTCTCTCAATGAAGAAAATTCGACATTGAGAGCGATGATTCTGTCAGCAACAACAGTTTCGACAACATTCAATCAAACTTTAATCACATACTCTGAGATAATGCACATTACACAGTTCCTCAGTGAGAATGCAGTACAGTGAAGTGCTTCTGGCTGGATGGCATCTGTCATGAACACTATCTCAACTGAATTACAACAGGTAAAATCTAATATAGCGTTTTATATATTTATTCCAAATGATAGCGGAACTACAAATAATGAACGATGTGTTCATATTGTTTCGATACTTCTCTGAGACTGGTTGACATTACTGAAATAAATTATTCCCCACCTACAATATAGATGATGTCAAGGCAGCAGTGGCAGGATGTTCTTCTAGATTATATTCAATTTGAATTTGCATACATGTTTTTTTAAGAAAACTCTTGCAAAGATTTCAATCAATCAGTGGCCCTGCCTTAAAAGTGTAAAGGTAACATACGTAAAACCAACATTATTTTCTTCATTTGAGATTTGAGCTTTGTATCTTGTCTAAACCTCCAAACAAAAACAGTCAGGAAAGCTACGAGCAGCTTCTGCTTTGCAGCTCCCAGTGTTGCATGAATGAACAAATATATGAATTTTTAATTTCTGTGTTTGGACATTTATATGACCCATCTTTCATGGGATTATCAGACAGAACAAACCAAATGTCACCTAACATCCGGATCATCCAGACTTAGACGTAAGTGCTCAAACAAACGTATGCATAAGGCTCCCTGAATGTAACGCCCAAGGAGATATTTCACTATGGAAATATAAAAACACAGGAGCACAGCACATTAAAAACCAAGGCATAAATAAATCCAGACAAATCAAACACTACTTCTGCATCCATTAGTGCTTAATGTTTTAAATGTGACCAAGTTCATATCTAGCAGTCTGTAACCCATATAACACAGTCTCTGATATAGCCATATGCCACATTTGCCCTGCATTCTTACGCTTTAGCAATGCATTAAGAAAATGCAAAAACATTATGAAGAAGGCATTTAATTAAAGCTCCATTCTCATTCCGCCTCACATCTAAAACAGAAAGATTAACTTTTTTTATACAACGGTCGTCATAAATCATGATATGAAGGACAAGATAAAATGAAGTGAATTCCGCTCTCCGTCTCATTTAGCTCGTAATATTCGCAGATTCTTTCATCTTCGGTCACACCTCTGTGTCTTCCCATTTCAATATGTAATGGCAATACTCCACATCTTAACTGTGCACTGAGTGTGAAACTGATGTCACACTCCCTTCTCTGTGATAAAAAATAATGGACTAAAGTTAAAATCACAACTACAACCTTTCCTTCTTCCCATTACACTTGACCACATTTAGCTTTTCGCCTGCAGTCTGCCTCTGGTGCAATCTACTCAAGGTTTCATGCATAAAACAAGTGATAGACAGGGAAAATTTCACATATTATTTTCAAAAGACTCCAAATCCCCACACTAAGTGTCACATCCAACTCCTGTCAAACGCCGCTGTTTGCAGAGAGACAGGAGTTTTAGAAGATGCAATTTTACCTGCGAAAGCTTGAGTGAAAAAGTTTTCCGCAGCATAGTTAGTCATTGCTAATGATGCTTGTCAGGACGAACTGTCCCCAAGACGTTTATGTATTACAGGGGACATCTTACAAGAGCCTAAGAGGTTTTCACACATGTACTGAGGCATATAAGCTCCCAGTACATGGAGTTCACTTTTAAGCGTGGCTGAGTCTTGTAGGTGTTTTATTAGAGTGTTTCAGTGCCTCGGGATAAATGTTTCATTATATCATCGTCCTACTCTTCTGAACTGCAAGAAATGTTCTATGTTTAAACACCAGCCCTCGTGTTTATTGGCAGAATACATTAAATCTATTTATCAGTCCTTTGCTCAGAGCAAACACTTACGGTGAGGCACTTCAGGCAAAAAAAAAAAAAAATAAGAAAAAAAAGGGGTGTGTTTTTGTTGGCTGTAGCTCAGGAACTAAAGCAGGTCATCTACTTATTTGAAGGTTGCTGGTTCGATCCTTGGTTGCTCCAGTCTGCATGCCAAATATCCTTGG
Organism: Hemichromis elongatus; assembly: GCA_015108515.1. NCBI lineage: Eukaryota > Metazoa > Chordata > Actinopteri > Cichliformes > Cichlidae > Hemichromis > Hemichromis elongatus. The sequence continues at coordinate 15,689 of VUQR01008671.1, read as the reverse complement.
GCAAGATCATAACCCCAAGTTGCTCTCCGATGCATCTACTGGACTATGAATGTGTTTGAATGGTAGATAGAAAGCAGTTGTGTTTGTGTGAATGAGTGAATGAGACATGTTGTATAAAGTCGTCGGGGTTCATATAAGAATCAGTCCCATCACATCTACTATCTGAACGGTTTACACCTATATAACAGTTTCAAATAAAAATGCATACCTTCATAATCACCAGCCACTTTATTAGTTAGACGTGTTCAAACGCTTGATGATGCAAACATCTAATCAGCCAATCACATGACAACAACCAAATGCATTCAGACACGGTAAAAACAACCTGCTGAGGTTCAAACTAAACATCATAATAGGGGAAGAAATCGATTTAAGTGACTTTGAATGTGGGAAGGTTGTTGGTCCCAGGCAGGCTGGTCTGAGTATTTTAGAAACTGCTGATTTACTGTGATTTTCCCACGCAACCCTCTCTAGGGTGTACAGGGAATGGTCTGAAAAAAAGAAAATATCCAATGAGCTGCAGTTCTCAGGGAAAAAATGCCTTGTTTGGTGACAGAGCTCAGAGGGGAATGCTTAGACTGCATCAGGTGGATAGGGAGGGAACCATAACGCAAATAAACACTCATTACAACCAGAGTATGCAGAAGGGCATCTGTGAATGCACAACATATCAAACCTTGAAGCACATGGGCTACAGCAGCAGACGACCACACTGAGTGCTGCTGCTGCAGCCCAGTTTTGGTGAGCTTGTGAAAATTGTAGCCTCATTTTACCGCTACTTAACTGAGGCTAACTGAGGCAATTTTCACAAGCTCACCAAAACTGGACAAGAGAAGATTGGAAAAATGTTGCTTTAACATGAAAGCATGGATGCTTCCTGCCTTCCATCAACAGTTCAGGCTGCTAGTGGTATTTGGACATGTTTTCTTGGCACACTTTGGGGTCCTTACTCCCGACTGAGACAGCCTACCTGAGTATTGTTGCTGACCCCGTCCAAGTTTTTATGACCACAGTGTGCCCATCTGACCCATGTCATAAAGCTAAAAAAATCTCAAACAAGTTTACTGAACATGACAACGCTCAAATAACCTCTACATTTACCAGATCTCAGTCTAATAGAGCACCTTTGTTGGAACAGGAAACACATCATAGATGTACAGCTGACACTATCATGTCAATATGGACCAAATTCTCCTGGGAATGTTTCCAGCACCTTATTGAATTTATGTCATAAAGAATTATGGCAGTTCTTAAGGCAAAAGGAAGTCCAACCCAATATAATCCACGTGTAGCTAAAAAATAAAGTATTTTCTAATTTATGCTGTGATAAAAAGTAAACTCGATTTTCCCTCAGTGAAAACCTTTGACTCTAATATGTCAACAAAAGGACACATGAATACGTCAGATTTATCCAATATCCATGTAGCTGTAATGATAATATACACAGATTAACAGATATGTAAATACAAAATGCACCGTTTACATATTTAAACCCTTATTTGCAATACACTTTTTTTGAAATAATAAACTGGAGAGATTTCATGCTGATTTGATCTGGATGCAGGTGACTCTCATAGTCATTAACTTGAGAGCAATGAGTATCTGGCTGAGCACATGCAGGTGCACAGTAGATGCTCCATGATCTTTAGTGTTTTTGCGTGGCTTCTCTCACTACGAGCCTGAATGGGGCAAACACGGAGAGGGGCTGTTACAGGTGTGGGAAATAAGGGTATCTAAATGGTGTGGGCTTTAAGAAATTTCACTCCTGCTGCAAAACAACACTAGGTCAAAGAGTCAAAGGGATTATCAGCTGGTGTCATGTCAGCCTGGTATTATTGGAAAGCATTTGATATTTGAAAGAGAGATTAGTCATATATGACTGGTTGTGTGGCCATATCTGCACGTGAAAAGACAACGGGCCAAGGTATTAGAAAGTGAGGATGCACTCAAATGCGTCACACTGAGACACATTTAGCCTCCAATTGAATATTTCCATGCATATCTAAACACAAGCAATTACACACTTGGCACCAATCTAATCCAATCCCCTAATTACACTATTTCTGTATTTTGACATTACTTACAGGGAGGTAATCATATAGGCATCCTTTGAGCCAGTAAGTACAGTTTAAGCAGAAACAGATGTGAGGAAAGCAGGCTGAAAACTTAAGCATAAGTCAGCGGAAAAGACAGAAAAGCTAGCATCCCTTCAACTTGACTTCACTGCAGCTTTTGCAAGGGATTTTATCAAGACATGCTCGGGAACTTGTCACTAGCAGTGGCTGGGGAGTAAGCAGAAATGCACCCGCCAAGGCCATTATGCCAAGCTGCTGCAGTGTGAACCGGAGGTGTGCGTGAGGCAATGATCCAGTGCGAAGAAAGAGTTAACTGCATAAGGGGGAAAGATAAACACATTACTGATTCGCTAGTCGCCGCAAGTAACATAATGAACTCCTAATCGCTGCTGAGGGTGTAATTCATCTATGAAATCAGCAGCAAATTGAGATGAGGAAAATCAGCTTCTGATCCATCTCATGTGGTAGCTTAGCAGGAAAGATATTGAACGGGGTGCCTCTCAAAAGGTTAGGAGCAACACTTTACTGTCAGCATCGATATTCTGTCAGTGGAAAACTTCTCCTCGGCTTCGTCTCGTACTCACGGGCCTGCTGAGCAGCACGCGCGTCCAGCGGATGAATGTATTTGTATTCTGCGGAGTGCTGGCCAGATAAGCAATGACTAGCAGAGAAGGTCAGAGTGTCATATTCTCAATCAACTCCAGTAGCATGCAATGTCAACTGCTTTGTTGAGTAGAGTGCAGCTGTCAAGAGATGGAATGTGTTGAATCAAACTTCTATTTACCCCCTCATTTCTCTCTGCATTCCTTCTCCTCTTGGTCCTCATCGTTCTCATCTTCCACCTGCCCAAACTGCTTGTCTCCCTCTCCAGAATAAAGCATAATAGTATATGTTGGGCCCCAGGCATGAGAGCAAATATAATACCATCTGGAGCTGCCAGCATCCCCTTCTGTATCCCTCTCAGGCATTCATGGATTCTGGTGCTTACCATCAGACCTTCCTTTGTCTTTACATGTCTATTCCCTGAATGTCTGAACTATGTAAATATAAACTCAAAAAGAAAAGAAATCCATAAATCAAATAGTCGCTAAATGTATGTGTGTCTTTGTGTTTGCACAAATATGCACAAATGGGAATATGTTTGAAAAAGATAAAAACGGGGCCAAAGAAATCCATCCATCCATTCATCCTCTTCTGCTTGTCATTATCAGGGTTGCGGCGGGGGGGGGCTGGAGCCTATCCCAGCTATCATACGGCGACAGGCAAGGTACATCCTGGACAGGTCGCCAGGGCTAACACAGAGAGACAGATAACCATTTGCACTCACATTCACATCTATGGGAAATTTAGATTCACCAATTAACCTAAACCCACTACGGGGGATAGTGGGGCCAAAGAAATTAAAGTGAAATTTGTGAGGAAGGAGAGAGAGACAGAGAAAAGAGAAGTCTGGTGACAAAGAGAGAGAAAGAAATGACTCACCTTCTCTGCCGACTGTGCTGTGCCAAAGAAAATCGGGATGAAGGCCAGCCAGACTATGCAAGTTGTGTACATAGTAAAACCAATGGGTTTGGCTTCATTGAAGTCTTCTGGTACATCCCTCGTCTTTATAGCGTAGATAGTGCAGGTCACCATCAGCAGGATGCTGTAACCCAATGAGCAGATTATCTGTAGGTCTGTGATATCACACTTGAGCACTCCGCGGGCCAGCCTGGGGTTTATGGTTTTCTGTTCATCGTAGTCGATGATCGTGTTTGGAGGGTCAACGGCAAACCACACCAGCACTCCCAGCAGCTGCACGCAGATTAGACTGGAAGTGATAGCAATCTGGGAGGTGGGGCTGATGAAGCGAGGGGCTGTGACTGTCTGCTTCCCCTGCTCGAAGATCCGATAAATACGGTTGGTCTTAGTAAGCAATGCGGCGTAGCTGATGCACATGCCCAGGCCCAGAAAGATCCTCCTGAAGGCACACACGGCTACGTCAGGCTTGGCAATCATGAGGAATGTAATGATGTAACACAGGAAGATGCCAGTTAGCAAGACGTAGCTCAGTTCTCTGCCTGATGCCCGCACGATAGGCGTGTCATTGTAGCGGATGAAAGTTGCCATGACAAAGATGGTGGCAATGATGCCAAGCATGGCCAGGAAGACGGGGATAATTGCCCAAGGGGAGTGCCACTCCAGCTTGACAATAGGGATAGGTTGGCAGCTCGTTCTGTTGGAGTCTGGCCTCATGTCGTAGGCACACAGTCTGCAGGAAGTTTCATCGTACTGGTACTGGTAGCCATCGCAGAGCTCACAGTGCCAACAGCACGGCATGCCCTTTACTTTCTTCTTCCTCTCTCCAGTTTTGCAGGGCAGACTGCACACAGAGATAGGCACCTCCTGCTCCCCATCTGGCCACTGAAGATCCTCCAGCTGGGAAAGATGTGACACACCACAGGATATGGGGTTAGCAACAGTGAGATAAGCAAGTGATGCCATGTGAGTATTGGTAAGCAGCTGTATTTTGAGGCAACATAACACTAAATTATGATTATCCTTATTTTCTGCCATAAATATTCACTATTACAAGGGTGGCTACTCATAGTAAACATGGCCAAAGTGTTTGAAAGCTTTTGTTCAAGTAATCCCCTGAACTACCCCCCCGTTGTATTGAGACAGTTAATAAACTGTCTTATCACAACAAATTAACTTCTCACTTGTTACTATATTCTCAAGCTTATGAAGTTGCATTGCTAAAACAAAGTTCAATGCACGGTCTAAACGGTGTGTGTGTGTGTGGGGGGGGGGGGGGAGAAAAAAAAAAAAATAACCTTATAAA
>VUQR01008671.1:0-10612 GCA_015108515.1 Hemichromis elongatus | reverse complement strand
AAAAGGTGGGGGGTGGGGGGGGGGGGGGGGGTGTAGAAAAAAAAACGATTAACCTAATACAGCACAACATCTTTCCTGCCAATTTCTTAGAGGGATTGCCTTTTCTAAGACTTGAAAGTAATTGAAATCACCATGGCAACAGAGCCTACCTTTGTTCAGTGAAATAAAAATAAAGTGATGTGAAATGCAAAAGACATTATGTTTTAATACAGGAGCCAGTGAGGTATGAAATACGTGATGAGAAGGAAGGAGAATGGGATTTGGGATTGCAAAATGCTTCGGTTAGACTTTGCACAGCCATTTCTAGTTATGATTGAAAAGTGCTGTATACAGACACACTATCTGAAGGTCTAAACCAAAGAGGCCCAGAGGTGTTTCATGATTCAAGCTCAAACTATAGTTTCAATGTACAAGCCAGCCCTTAAAAAAAAAAAAAATCCAAGAAGAAATAGAATTTTTAAGACTCTTACATATTTTGCTAGGGAGTTAAAAAAAACTTTCAAAGTACTCTGAGCTGATCTTTTTATTTATTATGAAAGTGTACTGATCCATGACTTTAAAAGAAGCAGAGGATAAAAGATACAGCAAAACAGGGTTTCGCAGCAATATCAGTCATCAGCAGTATCACATAACTAAACCGAGTCCAATGAAAACAAAAGGCATCCGTATTCTATGGTGAAAGTTTTAAGCTAATTGAATTCTTTAACTGCTTCGATATAAAACATGCTTTGAGTCAAGGTGCATAGAGCAACGTAACTATCACATGTTGTAAGACTGTTCTTGAAAATGAAGAGGGACTGAATTTAGTGATTATTTTTGTAGTGTGCTTTGATGTTAAGTGTATTCATGACTTAAAGACTCCCCGTTGAGTTTCTGACTTTCGTGTTGTTGCGTGTCCTCATTTTGTTTGTAGTCATAAAGTAGCACACCAATATGCATGTGTAGTTTAGTCGACGTGTTCCCACTGTTTCGCTTATCCGGTGAGGATGATTGCGAAGAAGACAATCGGCTGTTTAAGAGAGATGCACATACATTACAGACTTTTTCCTCCTGGTTCATTACAGGCCTTTTGAGGTAGCCATAACTGTACCTGAAATCATGCGATTACTTCCAGAGTCACAATTTTGACTGCTTAAGTGCTTTCGCACTAAGAAGTAAGGCTAAATTTTCCTGGCTCGTGCACTCATAACTGTCAAAATTTGAGTGTGGATAACTGCACACATCTCACACTCAATGGCTGTCAGCTTGGCCACCAAACAGCTTTTACTGAGAAAGATTGTGAGCACGGATGCCAGTGCAGAGCGAGCTAACAATGAAAGATTTACTAGATTTACCTTTTTTCCCCCTTTTTTAGGCATTGACTTTGCTGGTGTTGTGGCATTGTTTGGTGCGTATAGGTGTTAAAAAAAAATTTCTTCACTGTAGAAGAAGTTGGTACTATGTTTGGTTAAATGCTCAACTTTCAAACGCTATCGAGGCAGTCATAGTTAACGCTGCCGTTGTCATTTCCCATAATTTCACGACACCTCCCTGTCAAATTAATTCTCTCAACATATTTTCTTTTTTTGTAGTTCGTTTGATTTTTTTAAACCATTTGATCAACAAGAATGTGTTTGATGCTTGACTTAATAAGATAATAATATCTGCTTTACAATCAGGGTGATTATCTCTGACAACTCATTTATTAGACTTCAGTGATACTAACAGTGCGTTTTTGTCAGTCGGACTGGATGTTTGTTTTTACAGAAAAACTGTACAAGGCAGCAACAAAGACCAGTAACATTTAGGAAAATATGATCTCCTGATTTTTCTTATTTGCTTATTTATTTCTGGCTCACCTGTGCATCAAATATGTAGGTCGATTCTGCAGCCTGTTATCTTATCTTAGACCGGAGTCATCACATCTAATACTTATGTGACTGCCAGACTCACGGAAAACACAAAAAATCCTTCATCATCTGTAAACATCAATTTATCAAATGTATTATTTCTTTTTTTTGTAAGGTTTAGAGAAACGAGACATAATGAGACAGTTAGTGAAATCTTTTTTTTTCTTTGCTTCCTACAGCTCAAACATTTCTAAGGAAATATTTTGACATTTTTAAAATACACTTTTTGTTGCAGATTTCTGTAGACTCAAATGTGCTTTAACATATAAACAAAACAAAAAACACTCGTTACAAACTTCAAACACTTATGGCTTTATGGTCAGTCTTTAAGATTAACATGGACATTTTTTTTTTAAATTGCACCAGGTGCAAATAGCATCACATATGACATGAGTCTGGCATCACCTCAGGTGACAGCATCACCTCCTCCACATGTGGCAACTGCCATTAATTGCACATGCAGAAATGCACCCCACTCGCACACAAATGCACACTCTCGCACAGCTGCAGTGTGTTTGCGATGTGTGCACCTGTATGACGAATGTGTTGTTTCTGTGCTGTCTGGGTAGATTATCATCTGCCATTTATCTGAGGGCATGAAGGTGCCACTTGTTATTTGGACAATGAATGGTGCTCTCTGGAAAACCTCCCGATTACACACAGTGTGGAAACAGTAATGAGACCAACAGCTCTGTTGCCATGGAGACCAGAAACAAGATTTTTGACACCTTGGACTTGCTATGGAGGCTGCTATTTGGGTTTTGTTTTATTTGTTAATTTTACAGTTAATTTGAGTTTCTGCGAGCTGGAACAGCATCTCATTGAATTCCTTTATTGATCATTGCAGAGTGTATCGGGCTGCTCATTCCAGGGAAACCTTTAAATTAGACGACGCTTACAGAATCCAGTAACACCTTCCTTTCTTTTTTTTGCATGGGATATAATTGTATTGTAACAGCATTTGGTTTGTAATCACACTAAAACAGAACGAAGCAGAAATCTCCAGCAGCAGACGTTGTTCCACCTGTTCTATCAAATGCATTTGGTTTAGTTTAATTCTTGTCATCCCGAGAACCATTATGCAAATGTTGACTCATCGGTATGTAAATGTCATGCTTTTTTTTTTTTTCTTATCTGAGTTACAAAGAAATTTCAGCTCAGGTTTCATCCTATCATATGGTAAATGTCGAGCCATGTTTGCCTTGAAAAAATAAGAACTCATCAGTTTCTTTATTGCCCACATGAATCACCTGAGCCTATTTCTCGTGTTGTGACAGTGAGATCTATTACAGTGGCATGAAACCAACTCTTTGCACTTAAAAAAACAGCTGCAGCCTCCAGCTTTGCACCTAAAACCTATATTAGACAGTAGGTGAAGTTCCACATGAAAAATCCTTGTTGCTATTCCATGAGTTCAGCTTTCATTTGGATGTGCCAAAAATGTCAAATAACTCACACATCCACATATTTTTAGATTAATATCCTTCCCTTTCCCTGTAACGCATCCTGAGCCGTCATACGGTTTAACTTGTACTTTCATTTCATCTGATAAAATGTGATCATAGACTTTCATCATGTACTGCAGGAAAGCTAACGAGCTGCAGTAGGTACACGGAAGGTGTGTATTTCAGGTGTCACCTTCCAGCGACATCTTTCGTAGCTCTCTGCTGCCACAACACAGAAAATACGGACTGACATAAGTTACCTTCCACTGCACACCCTCAGTCCTCCAGAAGATGCAGTGAAAGAATAATGATATGCAACATCAGTGATAGTTCAGCTAGCTGGTTTTCTTTTTCCTTCTTTCCTTCTTTTTTAATATTGAACTCCCAAATCGTGTTGCTACTGATGTATTAAGTCTTGCCCAAACATTCTTTCACTGGTGGAAGCATATCAGATCTTTTTAATAACATACTAAATGTGACCAACTAAAATCCTTTTATCCCTTTTCATGCACTAGATTTAAAATAGTCTGGTTTCCCTGGATATTTTTTCTTTCCTATTAAAAAAGCAGCTTTCAGGATATTTGATAACTTTTAACAGAACCAAGTTTCAATTATGGTTAGAAACATTTTTTTTTTATTAAATAAAGTCTAAAGTAACTTTAGACTTTATGTAGGACTTTGGAATATCTTTGGCTTACATTAGAGAGCAACACATCAATTGAAATGTCTGTGTGAGTTTCTCTATTTGTCGCTGGAGGAAAATATAAGACCTGAAAATGATGAAATATTGTCTGCTGGGTAAAGCAAACACTTTATTTTGCATGTTAAATTGCACACACTCATTTTCTGCACCTGAAATACATCAATCAGAGTGAAAGTAAAAATGTCTGCACCTGATTTGTTCCATAATTGAGATGCAAAAAAATGCACACCTTGAGAGATTTCAATTTCGGAAAACACAAAGTCCTCACGCTGTGGAATTGGCACCAGCATATCCTGTATTATCATGCATGCTAACATTTGCAAACCCATGCCTCTTGTCTGTTTCATCAGTGGCAGTAAATCATACCCTGAGCTGGAGGTTCTCCACCCACTGCCCTACCACTTTATACTCAGGGGTAGACGAGTTGGTCATCTGGAACTGGAACAGGTCATAGCGTCCTGGAGCATCGCCGTTCTTGTTAAACACAACAGAGGTGCCGGCACTGCCTGTGCAGAGCAGAGCAAGAGAGAAGATGCAAAAAAAAAGAAAAAAAGAAAAAAAGTGTTAGACGTTAGTGTGAAAAACAAAAAACCCTTTACCTCATTGCTCCCGACTTCTTGGTGGCCTACAAGGACAAAGCAAAGGAGTGTGTGTGCCTTTCTCCAAATATAAACCTCCAAAAACAAAGACCCATATCTTGAACCTTTGTGATAATAACAGACAAAAAAGGCTAGAAAGCTACTGAGCTCCCTACTGACCACTATAACACTTTCTTACCTGCTTCCTATTCATCACGCCTGCACAATGCCCACTGGCAGAATATATTCTCACATTCAAAACATGGTTAGTCATGTGGACACTCAACTCTAATATCAAGAACTGGCTGCTGCTCCTTAAAAACAGCGCACACCTCCACAGATTAAAAGTAGTCCTGCATTTCAGTCACACTCTGGTCAACAACTGGGGACATAAGGAGGACAAACAGGTCAGCCAAAGCATCTTCCAGTCCCCATCTGCTCTCAGTGTGCAGCATCCAGGCTTAAGCAGGACCCTGAAGATTTCACTAATTAGCTTCCAGACGACTGTGGACATCTGAAACATTTAAATATCTAAGATTTTTTCTTATTTGAACTTCTGCAGGCTCTCGAGCCTGTCAGTTATTTTAACACTAGTACACGTGTTAATGTGTGCACATTTTAATGCAAATGCCAGTCAACGTGAGTTCTCCTTTATAGCGGGGTGTGTTGAATGACATTAGGTTGTACTTTATTTTATACACGAGGTCTGCAATGTTGATGAGGTCATTTCTACCACCTCACAATGCAGGGAGGGAATGAAAAAGCTGCTGCATTTCACAAGTCTGTTCACCTTGGCACCGCATACAGTGGTTCACATGCACGGATGGCGATACCATTTTTGAAATGGGACAGGGGGAGTCTGATGACACTTGGCATGGGAATTAAGTACAGTAATAGCTCTGGCTATAATAAGTGAAGAGAATGGACCATGAGCATATGTCCAGAACACTTTGGGAACATGTTGTTTTTTGTAACTAGAACAGAGCTTGTGGCTTTTGGATGGAAGGCCACCGCATCTTCTCCTTAGTTTTCAGCCAGAAGGGAATTTCATCTCCCTCCAGTTTTTTTTCTTTTCCAAGGACATTTGTCATTGAACACGCCACAAAAGTTTCAGGCTAAAAGTCTCTTGTTAAACAAGAAAGGCAGACGAGGCGAGAGAAAATCCAATTTCAGAGAACAAAAATAACCAGCTTTTTAAATAAAATGCTGTGAACAAGCACCCAAATTTTCTTTTTGACTTTATGACACTGTTGTGTATTACAAATGAAAGTTTGTGACCCTCTCGGTGTCGATGCAGAGATACAAATCTCTCCCATTTTGCAGTTATGCAAAGTGACAGCACCATATATTCCACATTTACACTACAGAAATAGTAGCGGTGGAGCCATTTGACCCACTGATGTTTCAATTTAAAAGTAGAACACTAATTCATAGGCATCTGTGTGTCAGCACAGAAAATGAAGTGGGACGGGTGTTCAGAATTAATTCAAGTGTACTTGTCAAAGGCGTACTGAAAACTCTGTCAATATGAAAACCAAACCCAAACTGGGTGGGCGACAGTCACCGTCCTGTCACTTCGGCTTCCACCAAACAGAGAGCAGACTTGTTGACACAGTGTATAAAGATGTTGACAAGGTATTGACTCCAGTGAGCAAAAGCTGTCACAGGGTTAACATTCTTACTGCACGCCCCAGCAAAAATATATAGCGTGTGCAAACACTCATTCAGTAAAGTCACATGAATGATTGGGCACTTGGTGCTCAGTTTCGGCTTCAGAGCAAATAATTAAGTGGCGTTTCTGTGTGCGCAGATAAAAGGACATTAGAAATTCATTTTTATATTCTATTGCCTGATATTTTCAAGGGAACAAAATGCTTTGTGTAGAATCCTAAGTGAGAATGCTGTCTATGATGAAAGATTTATGCATTTGCATGTGGCTCTGAACTAAGACATGACAAAAGTGTACTGCTGCTGTGCGGTGCAGAGCAGTGTGGGTGGACTAGGGATCCACTGCTGTGTTTCTCTCGCATCATTATTCTCTCCTTTTTTTTTTTTCCTTCTGCCTCTCACTCTTCAGCTCTGTGACTCCAGCATGGTGGGGAGATCAACAAAGGAGGTTTACACTCATTGGCTCTCAAACACGCGTTAGCAGCGGCACACACACACACACACACACAGGGTAATGTGCATGGTTTCAGTCTAAATGCAATAAGGGGCAGTGAGATACGCCTGACAGAGCACCAGCAGAACAACCAGTTAGAAAAAGGTGTGAGATACAACAGCAAGGCAGGAAGAGGTTGTGGAGACTGAAAATGGAAAATCGTATTTTTGGTTTACATGAACTTCTTTATCTGTCATTACCAAAACGAAATGAATGTTATCTAAGACCAAAAGACACAGAAATGTCAGTAGCATGAATCCAGATGGTTATCAAGGTTGGGCAACAGATTGTCAATCCAGTGCATGAATCTGCACTTGGTTAAGGCCTTCTTGAAATATTTATATGGCTCTGTCATTTGCATATAGTGTGCTTCTTTAGTTCCACCTTAAACTCAGAGGGCTTCCTGCCTGCTGGAACTCTGCACTGCTGCCATAGCGACAGTGCTAAAGAAAGGCAGGCGGCTCTTTAGCCTTTAGCTCAATGACATAAGTTTGCTTTCACACTTTTTAGTATAGAACTATTTATATGGCATAATTAACCTTGTTAAATTTCATCACTGCAATGCTTAGTGTCAATCAAGTCTCACATATACATACTTTTAATGCATCGGGATAATTTTAGTGCACAATATTATGTATTACACTTGATATTCCTACTGATATAATACAGTTTTTACTGTAAAGAAATTTCACGAAAACCCCCCCACAGATTTACTAAAAAGTATCATCATAAATCACAGCTTTCATACTAAAATCAACTTCTGCAGCCAGAGTCTTGCATTTTTCTCAGTTCTTCAGTGTTTACCAAAGTCTATTTTTAATGTGCTGAATATGTTTGCTTCATTATGATGAGCCTTGATCTTATATACACCAGCCTGCTGCTGTAAATACTCACTATAGCACCAAACATACATCCATCTTCAACTAATACTGGTCCTTTAGCCCCTTAAATATATGTAATAGATAGATTATCTTCTAAAAAATATTAAAAGTGTACTTTAGTTTGTAAAATTGTATGTTTTCAGTGACAACAGTGAGCTTGGTGATATCCTAAGAGTTAGATTTTTGTATTTCATCGTGTTGCAAAAATAAGTTACAGCAAAGGTTCTTTCTATGAAGCCTACAGGTCAATGGTGGACCTTATAGTGACCATGCTTGCGACAAGGAAATAATTCACAGCTGTACATTTTATTTATCCACAGTTAATGTCATACTATTACACAGCAATGCAGGACAGGACTACTTTCTTATGATACAGCAGCTATAGCACACTCAATCATCCTAAAACTGACAAATACAATCAGTACTGATGGTTAAAAAACTATAAAGCAGCAGAAAATTATCGACATGAAACCCCATCCTCTGTATAGACGCATTTCAAATGCTAACAAAAACTGTTTGATGATTCCCTTTTTCTTTTGCAGCCCTCAGCCAAATGCTGGCTCCCGAAATCGGCACTCATTCATTAAAACTTGGTTCTCAAAGTTCTGATGAATGCGTATTTGCAATAACAAATTTTTAAAGCAATTTAGTTCGGTCTGTTGTTGTCTGGATGATTGCAGCGTGTCATTAAATGTTTGTCTTCGCTCTACCTTAGTCTGTGTTTTGTCCTCTCTCCCTATGCTCTGTTTTTCTTTTCGCTATTTTTCCCTCCACCCTCAACCAATCACATCACATGCCCCCCCCCCCTTTCCTTCCCGATATCTCCCATATACCTATAAGTGCTTTCTTATATTTCTTAATTTAAAGGGTTTTCTACACTATAGAGTCTTTAACTTGCAGGATCAAGCAGCTTAAGGTGACAGCTGATGTGATTTGGGGTTACATAAATAAACTTAAATTGAACTGAAATGCATTGGATAAAACAGCAAAGCAAAATAGAGCTCTGTGGAAAAGATTAAAAATGGGAATATTTTGCTTCAAGAGACATAAAAATCCCCAAAAAACCAGAAGACAACTGGCCCACAAAGAAAGAACTTTGCTGCTCAGTGTATTACCACTTAAATAACACAACACTGCATAATTATGGGATTGTTGGAAAAACTGCTAACTCTTCCCTAACACACGCCTTCTGTTTTGACTGAAAATGACATTGGGGGGATGGGATGTGACTGAACAAACAACCTTATTTGAATAGATACCAGCTAACATGAACAACAGGATCTCTGAGCGAATAATGAAATGAAATGGAAATTTAGTCTGATTACCACGCAAGAAATTTAATTGTTCAAATTCCTGGAGCTACATGTGAATTAATAACAGCACTAAATATGCACTGTAGGTTCAAGGAAAACAGAGGCTTGATCTCTGTATTAGAGTAATGAATGCGTTCATTCGAGAGAGAAAAAGACTCGTGCTTCTTAACAAATGAATCCAATGCTTTACTCATAAGATGTATGTTTAAAAGTCTTGGTAACCATCCATCCATTCATACATCTATCTATCCATTTTCATATGCTTATCAATTTTGGGTCGTGGGTGTGCTGGTTCCTGTTATAAAGTGAAGGATGGGGTACACCGTGAACAGGTTACCAGAAACAGCCAACCATTTAGCTTATAAATTCACAACTGGCCAATTTAGATTCACTAAATAAGCTACCATGTCTCTGGGCTGTGGGAGGAAGCCTGAGTACCCTGAGAGAACCCACTAAGATGCTAGATAGCCTGTGGATTTGAACCTCAAATCCACAGAAGGGGATATGCCCCCGTAAAAAAAAGAAGAGTAAAGGAAATACTGCAATCTTAAGTAAATCCTCAGTACAATGTGCTTTTTAAGTAACGTAGACAGAGGTACACTATTCCTATAATACTACACTGCAGGGTTTTGTCATACTACTTAAGGAAAGTGTCATTTTGATCTGGGTCCACTTCTAAAGTTTTGAGAGATTATAGCCGTGCTTGAATCACTAGGATCTAAAAGCTAGCTGAATCTTATCTAGAACATTTTGTGAAGACGCCATGTACTTCAAAAGAGCCTTTAATGATCACAGGCTGACATACATGCCAGCAGATTTGTAATGACAAAGGTTTCAATGTCTCCCAGTCGACTCTCTTCTTCTGCACTCTCTGCATTTTAGAACAGCTGTCATTAAAAGCCATTCGGCATTAATTGTTAAGGATCCTATGATTTCTGCACAGGGATGAATAATGTAGTTATTCAAGAACAGGTAGGCCCATCAAGTGTCATATTGATGCAAAATGTTACATATCTGACACATAAAAACAGAGGAGGTAGCCTGAAATGGCTTTTATGGCCATTAAGTTAAGTTTTTTTCCTTACTTTAACTCACACGGTGTGCACACAAAGCAAATAAAATACTCAGGAATTAAGTGTTAATTAGAGGAATAGTTCGACACTCATATTTTAAATATGATTTGTCTTCTCATTGCTACAAGTTCTAAAAACAGAATGACATTATTTTTTGTCTGTATAACCACTTTTACACATGCACTGCTTTCTCAGGGGCACCACAGGGCTGTGTCCTCTCACCACTGCTCTACTCCCTCTACACTTCAGACTGTGTAGCCACCCATGGCTCCAACACTATTGTGAAGTTTGCTGACGACACAGTGGTGTTGGGCGCCATCTCCAACAACGATGAGGCGGCCTACACGGATGAAGTGGAAAATCTGGCATCATGGTGCAAGGATAACCATCTCCAGCTGAATGCCAGCAAGACCAAGGAGCTGGTTGTGGACTTCAGAAGGAGTCAGCATAGAGACTACAAGCCCATTATCATCAATGGAGCTCCAGTGGAGAGGGTGCAGTCCTTCAAGTATCTCGGCATCTACATCTCCTCAGACCTGACGTGGTCTGCCCACATTCAGGCACAGTCC